>KK904150.1:6923-28767 GCA_000696445.1 Aquilaria agallochum
ATTTGCTTAGCATTTTGGGAGCTCTAAGTGGAAGTGGAGTGTTTGATGGTGTTTTGTGTGCAAAGTGCACATGGGTACATGTATGGTATATTTGGCCGAGAGCAATATGTGGTGTGTGAGTGTGTTATTGTGTGCTTGGGTGCTTTCCTTGTGCTTGCTAACCCAAATTATGATATTGTGGATTATATGCCATGGTTAGTTATCATGTACATGTATATGCTTGGTTTTCCTTGTCTTTGTGTTTGTTTTGCAGGTTGAGCTAAGCTAATGGGAGGTTAAGCTTTGAGTGAATACTCAGTTTAACTAAATAGACTCTTAATTGAGTTGTATTATAAAAGTGAATCCTACTGAGTTTTACTCACTGCCCATCCTATTTGTTTTTCAGGCAAAGACATTCAGCCTAAGTAGTGCTAAATTGCTTTGTGCTTGAGTTTAGTACTAGTTTGCTTATTTTCCCAGGTATGTGCCAATGTATGCTTGGCTTATTGGTTTGGTTATATTACAAGTCTTATTTTGTGTTGGCCGAAATTTATGGACTAAGTTTGCAGGCTGTAGTGTAGGGGTCCTGTCTAGGAAAGCATTATGGATACTTGGACTTTGGCTCTGATCATAGTGTTTGCATTCATGACAATGAATCAGGCAATTGGGTTGGTGTTGCAGTGTGTACTTCTGTATGGGATCCTTAAGGTTCTGTTTGACCACTAATGGTCTCGGTCTGTATTTAACTTGGCATGGACAACTTATGGACTCATGGCATGTAGCCATGTTAGGTGCTAGGTAGACTACCCTTTTTGGAGTGTACATATATGTAGTCTTGGATGCCTAGATTGGTGATGGTTTTGTTGGACTTGAATGCCAAGTTATGTATGGACTTATGGTTGGTTTTGTGCTTGTATATAGATGTTGAATGTTATGGGCCAATGTTTGGCACCTTTAAGTATGATTATGGACTTATGCTTGAGTATGTTTATGTGAACCTCCATGTGTACCTATGTTGGCCGAGAAGAACACATGCATATTAACTTGTAATTTCAAAGTCAAAACCAATAATGTGGCTTCTTGGTTGTCATATAGGTAGCACACTTGATTGCACACCAAATATGCACTTAAAATTCTATTAAGTGTTGCCTTGCTTGTTATGCAAGTAATCAATTAAAACCTTGCTTGATGTGCAAGTTAGTGGTATTGGGCCTTGCATCTGTTGCAAGTAATTAGTGAATTTGTGTTAGAGCCTCCTGGGCCACCTCCCAGGCTTTCTCACCTTAAGAAAATAAGACTTAATGTTGCCATTGCTTGCTTGGCCGAATTAGAGAAACTAGAATTTGAGTTGGATTTGTGAGTTAAAGTAGAAACTTATAGGCCAGGGCCTGTGTGAGGTGTGACATAGAATGATACAGTTTGTTAGTGGCAGTTATAGGTGCAGTGGCTGGTCACTAGAACTTAACATGATTGCCTAATGTGTGGTAGCCAAGATTAAGACTTGTGCTAGTGTTTTCCTTCTTTGCTGCCATGGTGTGCATGAAATGTGGATATGTGTGTGATGTTTGGACCAATATGCATGTATTTACATAGTGCCCAAGAGGGCCACTTGGGTATGTACGCTAAGGGTAGTGTTCTGATGGCCTACAGAACATTACGAATCTTGGGAGTCTAATTGCACAATTTTAGCACCATAATTGGAATACCCCGGAGTGGGTAACAAGTCTGGAGCGACGTGCCTGGGTTTTCGGGTTGTCAGAAAGCACGTCATAGTTTCTTGCGCTGGATGACACATGGCGTGTGATGGATGGGAGCGATCACGTCGGCTACACCAGCCGCGTCTTTTCGCGTGCGAGGGGCAATTATGGTGACGATTCACCTTCGCGGAGCAATTATGACATCGATTCGGCTACCCTTCCTCGGTCTATATAAACCTTCCTCCGTCATAATCCTCATTTGCTCTCTTTTTTCCTTTGCTCTGCTCTCATTTGTTTTTGTGCTTTCCCCTCTCTTTTTGCGGCGGCGCTAGCGGCGGAGCGATTTCCAGTCACCATTCACGACGGCATCTTCAAATCCTGATTTCGGCAAAACTTTTGGTGGGTTTTGATTCTAGAGGTCCTTCGGCTTTTTTTTTTTGCTTTCTCTAGCTTCCTGAAGTCATTTTTCTTCTTCCCGTAGTCCCTCAATTTTTTAATCCGAAGTAGCTTTTTTTTCCAATTATGTCTTCACCTGTCCCGCTTATGTCTATCCAAGCCATCCCCGAGAGCTGACAACCTCTCATGTCTCACCCTTGTTGCTCCACTTCGGAGAAATTAGAGAAGTGGGCAACCAAATTTTTCCTCCCCTCTTATGCCATCACCAGACTACCTAATCCTGGGCATTTTAGTTTCATCAACGGTAAGGACGAGGTTACTGCCTTCCATGCCCAACTAAAGGCCGAACTTCGGTTTCCTCCACCGAAGATGATTTGTGACTTTTGCCAATTTCATGGAATAGCCATGAATCAGCTTCCTCCCAACTCATACTGCTATTTTAACACCTTTCTATACATGTGTGGGGTCTTCAGAATAGAACCTCACTTCATCCTGTTCATGCAGTATTACAAGCTCTATCCGGTCCCGAATGGTGGCTTCTATTTCATGCTACCTCGGGGATCTGGGAGCAAGAAATACATGTTCACCTTCGCCACTAAAGATAGTAGGTGAAGGTGACAAAGGAAGTTCTTCTTCCTGAAAGTGGCGGAGGCTTGGTCGTACGTCCCAACTAAGTGGGCTCAAGGAAAGCTGGAGTCGGATGTCGTGGACCCCAAAAAGTTGCTAACTCCCGAGTTGGCGGCGAGGTTTGTGGACTTCGACAGATGTATCCGTGCTGTTGCCGACTGGGATGCTGAAGCCCCTCCACGCTCTGACACGGCTGTCCCTAGCACTTGCCCAGGACACCTGTGAGAACTTGGTCTAACGGTAGATTGCAGTTGGTACTCATTGATATGTGCGTGGATTAAATCCATGTCACTAGTTGATTATCCTAGAATATGCAATATGCATGCTCTTTATGCTTTGACGGGTTATTTAAAACCATGAAATGTTAATGTGGCCACAATTTTTCATATAAAACAAGTAGAGCAGTCAAAGCATACAAATCAACCTTTATATGGGTTCACTACACATAGCAACATGCGTGAGCATTCATACATATAGTAGCTAATGCCCCCACCCAGAAAGCAATCCTTGAGTCCATGACTCTTCATTTCATAACTAAGGAGGCAACTAAGTACTGTGTATAAACACAAAATCCTCTATTGAGATCTTCTCATACTAACTCCCACCTTGGATGTGAATCCTAGTGGTGAGCTTTAGAGATCCCTCTGGATTGAACTAGGTCTAGCTATGCCTGACTATGTCCAATGTGCACTAGGCTCTGTAACCAATGTGCAATTTAGTTAGTACTGTGCAAGACCAACAAGCATCCAAACAATAAGTACTAGAATCATCAAAACTCAGGTATTCTACCTGTGCACCAAACACTACTACCAGAGTAACCCTCAACGGTCACTCGGCCCAACTCCTTCTGTATCTGCACAACAAAACAGTAAGGGTGAGAATCCAAGATTCTCAGTAAGGGTTAACCTCATGTACCAACAGTAAAACTGTGGACAGATATGAAATAACTGATGCATACTCTCTGCTGGCTCTCGCAGTGTGAGGGACCTCTCATATATGTAAATATATGGATATGCATGCTCGGATCCCGAAGGACCACTCCTCACATAATTTTCTTACTTTCTCACGGGCATCACTCCATGGCTCACAAGTTTGGCCCTTGACTTGTGCCTCGTAAGCCTTAGCTTACGCCTGACTTNCAAAACTCAGGTATTCTACCTGTGCACCAAAAACTACTACCAGAGTAACCCTCAACGGTCACTCGGCCCAACTCCTTCTGTATCTGCACAACAAAACAGTAAGGGTGAGAATCCAAGATTCTCAGTAAGGGTTAACCTCATGTACCAACAGTAAAACTGTGGACAGATATGAAATAACTCATGCATACTCTCTGCTGGCTCTCGCAGTGTGAGGGACCTCTCATATATGTAAATATATGGATATGCATGCTCGGATCCCGAAGGACCACTCCTCACATAATTTTCTTACTTTCTCACGGGCATCACTCCATGGCTCACAAGTTTGGCCCTTGACTTGTGCCTCGTAAGCCTTAGCTTACGCCTGACTTTCTCACAGGCATCACTCCGTGGCTCACAAGTCTAGCTCTAAACTTGTGCCTCGTAAGCCTTAGCTTACTCCTGACTTATTATATAACCTCTCCTTAACTTTGTTCTGCAGGGGAATTGTGGTGAGAACTATGTAACTAGGTTATTAAACCTCATAACCTCGGTGCATTTGAAGCCTCTCCTTACAACCCTGTGATTTCCAACACTACCAGGTTTCCAAAGGTTCTAAAACTTACACCTCAAACTCATGACACTTGGTTATATTCGCTTGCAACTTAGTTCCCTTGCTTACTCAACAAGTAACCTCAACACTTTTCAAAACTCAAGGAAACTCCCACTTCTTGAGGGACTTCAGGAAGTCTCAAAGTACCCCCAGCATACTTGAGGCCCAAGGTACCTAAAGGACCCCCTTGGGACTCACCTCAATCATCCTAGCAAAATGTGCAAAATTCTGCCTTTAAAAATTACCCTCACTTTGATTCAAAAAAAACTTTAAATCTAGGGAATTTTAGATGTTTCTAAAACTTGGAAGTGATAGTACTCCCTCTTAGCTTCGGAGGAACTTTGAATCACCTCAATTGGACACCCAAGCGAAAAGTTTTGTTAAAAACAAAATCGGGTCTCCAATGCTATCTTGGTGACACATCGCCACAGTTGTTGACGTTCTGTGATCCTTTCTTCAATTGGCGACGCGTGACCAATTATGGGTACCTCTTGGCGACACGTCGCCAATTTGTGAAACTGCATAATTGGCACGCATTTTACTGCTATGACCTTTGGCTACTTAGTACAGATATCAAACATGCATAAAAAGCCACCAAACTTCACACACACATAGTTCAAGTTGCAAGGAAGATAACCAACTATCACAATGCCAATGATGATGCTCTATAACATCATCAAATCTTCGTCAAACCTCATAGTTCACCACAATTCAACCAAAACTCATACTCAATGCTATGGCTAATTTCAATCAATTTCTTACAACAAACTCAACCCACAAGCATTGTTCAAGCTTAAAAACACTAATCCCTTGCCTCAACTCCAAGATACAAGCTAGAATCACTCCTCTTTTCAAGCAACCAAGTGCAAGAAATCCTCACCTAAGTTCCAATCAAAACCAAAGCACCAAACATCACAATCTTCCTCTCTAACCAAAACCCAAGCCTCAATTCACTCAAATAACATAGAATTAACCAAGAACACAATGCTTACCTCGTATCAAAAATAGGGGAGTAGAGAAATCATGCTTCCAAGCCTCCAAACCTTGTTTTCTAGCTTGAAACAAGTTCCTCTTGGTTGGTATCCTTGGATGGCAACTCTAGGAATCAAGATCACTTGATTTCTAGCTTGAATTGAGAGAGAAATGAGTGCTGGAGAGGGGAAAATGTGGTTATGGCAGCCATTAGCCACCTTTCCCTTCTTAAACCCTCACTTAACCCCTTAAGCCATCCAAGTTACAACCCTTAAACGCATAAACCCCCATCTTTTAACATATGCTCATTTCTTGATTAATTCTTGTTATTGTTTCAAGTTTGAGTAAAGGTTAAAGGTTAAGTTACAAAACTTAATATAAAACACTCGAGACCCCGCCCGGTTACTCAGGATGCAAAATTGCTATTTTGCCCCTGCTCCTCATCTAGTGCTTAAACCTCATTGGAGCTTAGTGAATTTTTGTAACTCTTTTATTCTAGCTTTGTAAACTTGAAATTAAAGTTCTAAACTTAATTTAGAACATTTTACCTCTCTCAGGAGTGCTGACTACTAGGAGGTCGATAACACGCTCCCTTTACCCCTTCCCCATCATGTGGAGACTCATGACCGAGGAGGTCCTTTGGGAGTTGGGGATAGTTAAGGAGCATAAGACAGACCTTGACATGCCAGCTCTTGCCATTGACGGGAAGGAGTCCTGGTTGGTGATGGTCCTTCCGGAGGAGCTCACTTATGAAGCCTTTTTAGAAAGTAAGTCTCCTTCCAAAGTTTTTAGTATAAGTATCCGTCTGGACTTACACTGATGTTTTTCATCTCTTTCAAAGATGGGCGACGAGTCAACTGCCTACTACAAGTCCCTAACAGACAAAGAAGGGCACCTCCAAGAGGTGTAAGACATCTGGGAGTGGGCCGTCTTCGGCCAAGAGGGCGAAGAACGACGCCCTTCCCCCAGCATTGGAAGACATCAAGGAGCCTGGTGGTGAGCCCGAGGTCCCAGCCGTTCTGCCGACCGAGGTGGCCACTGGTGTGGTTTCTTGGAGTCCCGCCACCTCGGCAGATCTTTTGGGCTCTTCGGTAGCGGACCCTTCTACTGAGAAGCTCGAAGAGCACCGAAGAAGTAAGGACAAACATGTCCCTGCCGAGGTGGAGGAGGTTAGGGACTCCGACGATGACATCGCTGAGGTTGTGCCAGGTTTGTCCTTTAGACACTTTTACTCTTAATCTTGTAGATATATGACTAAGAGACTTTGCCTTAACGAGACTTGTATTTTAATTTTCCATCAGAACTGGCGCCCTCATCCTGGATGGTGGACCATGCCCGAAGGTGGGCTCTTCGAGACTCCCACATCCCGAAGGACAAGGTTCCGAGGGAGCCTTTCTGGTCTTTCATGGAGAACATGAACTTGTTCTCCGAGGACTGCCAGCAAATGGCTCGCCAAATGGCGAGGGGCATACTCACCCAGGCTTCCTTCAAAGTGGTTGTCGAAGAGTGCGCCAATGAGGAGACCTTTGCCTAAAAAATTTTTGAGCATGCTGCCCAGGTACTTCTTCAGGCCCTTTTCATTTTATCCTGCCATTTTTCTAAGTATTTGGATTTCTTTTTGCAAATTTAACTAAGTATCTTCTTCTTTTTTGTAGCTCCTGGGGTATAGTGGATACCTTCGGGCTTGGGCAGCAAAGCAATCTTCGGTCCGTGCTTGGACCGAAGATCGTTTGGAGAAAGCCAAGGTCTTCTGCGCCAACTCTATTGTAAAAAATGTAGAGTTGAGCCAGATAGCCAAGGAGGAGGTTGCCAATCTTCGGGAGGAATTCTTGAAGGGCCGAGAAGAGCTCTTGAAGGAATTTTCCCAGAAGATGTCCGACCTCAGCGCGAAGGTAGTGAGTCTAACTTCAGCAAACGGGGCCTATCAAAAGGGAAATGAGGAAGAGTCTACTCTTCTGGCGAAGGCGCTCACTAATAACGCCAAGCTTCAAGCCGAGGTCGACTCTCTGAAGAAGGAGCCGAAGAAGAAGAAGGTGAAGGCACTGAAGAAGGAGGTTGCTGATCTTTAGAACGAAGTAGAAGACTTGTCACTCGAGAAAGACAAGGCCATCCAGGCAACCAAGGTTGCCTTCCAGGACGGCTTCTGTCTGGCTCGTCATCAAGTTCTGAAGAAGTACCCAGATCTCGACCTTTCCTTTTTGGCTGCCCTGGACATTCCTGAGGGGCCTCGGTGGACTTGGTCAAAAATTGAGCTCCTCAACCTACCATTTCCCTCCTCCGGCACCGAAGGCAGCGGCTAAAGACACAAGAGCTGGAGCCTCCCATGACACCGAGATTCCTTAGATGTTCTAGGGCCTTTGCCTTCTTTTCTTTTTCTTTGTAATTTTTCTTCTTGTAACCTTCTCCTTGTAATAAGGCCTTCTTCAATGAAATTTTTCCTTCCTTCAGAGTTTGGTTAAGTCTTTGAGCAGTAACTTTTATTTCCCAGTTATCCCGACCACTTTCGGTCAAGGGACTTTGGAAAATATGTTTTGCTTGCTTTGTTAGCCGTCTACGGAAAAATGTTCACTTTCGAGGAATTCCCTTAAGCAAAATTTTGGCCTACTTTTGGGCCTACTTGTGACGGACTTACTTTTTGGGAGAATGACCCAATCAACTTTAGGGGGAACAAGTTACTTTTCGTAAGCTTCTTGCTTAAGCCTTGTTCGGGGAGAATTCTTTGGTGGAAGAAAATTTCTGTACTTAGAAACTTTTTCTAACTTGTACAATTTCTTACCAAAATTCTAAGTATAGAATTTCTTCAAGGCATATGAGTGCCATGTATTTTTAAATTTTTCACCTTTGGCGTTGCCAAGCTTACAGACTCCACTTCGGACTTCGTCAAGGACCAAGTAAGGCCCTTCCCAGTTCGCCGCAAGTTCACGACTGTGGCCACTCTTTGCTGAAAGGCCTTCCTTTTGAGTTCAGCCACCTTTTTATGTTCGTCAATTAGGTTGAGCTTGGTTCTCAATCCGAGGTCATTCCCTCCTTCATCGAACACTTGTATTTGGACTGATGGCTGTACTACCTCGATAGGGATAATGGCCTCCGTGCTGAAGACGAGTGAAAAAGGTGTCTCAGCCGTGGCCCTTCGGGGTGTTGTCCGATAACTCCATAGCACACTAGGAAGTTTTCCTGGCCACTTTCCCTTTGCTTCCCCCAACCTCTTTTTCAAACCCTCTTTTATGGTTCTGTTGGATACCTCTACTTGTTCGTTGCTCTGGGGATGAGCTACTGGGGCAAAGTGCATTTTTATTCCGAGGTTGGTGATGAATTCTTGGAATCCCTTGTCTGTAAACTGGGAATCATTATCGGCCATTATCACCCTCAGTGTGCCAAATCTACATACAATGTTCTTCCAGATGAATTTTTGTATATCCTTTGCCGAAATGGTTGCTGGGGGTTCTGCCTCAACCCATTTAGTGAAGTAATCCACTGCCACTATACAGAACTTCACTCCTCCAGGTGCTGTCGGGAGTGGCCCAATGAGGTCTATGCCCCAAACTGCAAAGGGACAAGGGTAGTATATCAAGGTTATTAATTCCGAGGGTAGCCTTTGGATGCTGGTGTGTCTTTTGCAATTGTCACATTTTTTGAGAAACTGCCTTGCGTCCTTTCTTAGGGTGGGCTAGAAGTACCCTTGGCGGAATATTACTCCCGCCAAGGTGTCAGTTGCAATATGGGAACCACAAGCCCCGTCATGGACTTCTTTGAGACACCATCCTAGCGTCATCTTCGCTGACACACCTTTGTAGCGGACTCGCATACCCTTGCCGGTATAATTCTTCCCCAATTAGGAAATATCATCCAAAATGTCTTCGCACTTTTGCCGCTTCGTGAGGATCATCGGGAAGCTCTTCGGTTGTAAGATACCTCTTTATAGGATCTTTCCACCCTTTTTTCAAGGTTGCTATTCTCAGTGTTGCTATGCTTGGGTGTCTCAACACTTTGGTGAACCTTTTTTATTTGGGCAAGCTGTCCGCTTTGGTATTGTCTCAGTGAGGTACGTTTTCAATATGTACTACGTCGAACTCCTGGATGAGGTTTGATATGAACTCATGATATTTTGCCAAAGTCAGATCCTTCGCGCTGTAGTCGCCTGCCAATTGCCACACCACTAGCTAGGAATCGCTGTGGGCTTTTAGGTTTCTTACACCAATCTTTCTAGCCAGGCGTAACCCTGCTACGAGAGCTTCATATTCTGCCACATTGTTGGTGATGTTAAACCCAAATTTGATGGCTTTCATGACTTCCAAACCTTTGGGACCATGAATAATTACCCCAGCTCCCTGGTGTTCGGAGTCGGAGGCCCCATCTACAAACAGAGTCCATTCTGGCTCACTTTTGTTGAGGTCCGATTGATCACCTTCGGTAACGGGTACTTCAACAATGAAGTCTGCTAGAGCTTGGGGTTTTATTGCTTTCCTTGGCTCATAAGGGATATCATACTCGCTGAGCTCTATGCACCACTTGGAAAGCCTTCCCGAATGGTCTACTCTCTTCATGACATCCCGAAGAGGTAGGTTACTTCGGATAATAATGGGGTGAGCTTGAAAGTGCGGACGCAGTCTCCTGCTTGCTATCACCAGGGCATAGATAGCTTTTTATAGTAGGGGATACTTGACTTCGGCGCCATGCAGGGACTTGCTCACGTAGCATACTGGCCACTGTTCCGCTCCCTCTTCCTTTACGAGAATCAAACTCAGCGCTTTTTCCGTAACGGCGAGGTATAGTACAGGGGTTCTCCCTCTCGTGGTTGCCGAAGAGTGGGTAGACGAGCTAGATAGACTTTGAGCTCTTCCCAGGCCTTTTGGCAATCCTCATTCCAAAGGATGGTCATCATTTCCGAGGTCACCACCATTTTTTGCTGCCTTGGTAAGGACCTTAAAGAATGCTCGGCAGTGATCCCTATACCTGGAAATGAATCTGCTAAGGGACAATATTCTCCCAATGAGCCTTTGCACATCCTTTGTTGTAACAGGAGTTCGGAATTCAAGTAGCACTTTGACTTTTTCTGGGTTGGCATCGATACCTCTTTCCGATACCATAAATCCGAGGAACTTGCCCGAGCTTATGCCGAAGATGCATTTTTCGGGATTGAGGCGAATTCTGAATGCTCTAAATTGGTTGAAAGTTTTTCCCAAATCAGCAATATGACTGCCAGGCAATTTGCTCTTAACTATCATGTCATCAACATAGACTTCCATGTTCCTCCCTATTTGGTCATTGAAGACCTTATTCATTAGCCTCTGGTAGGTGGTTCCTTCATTCTTAAGCCCGAAGGGCATTCTGACGTAGCAATATGTACCGCCTTCGGTAATGAAGGCGGTTTTTTCCTTATCTTCAGGGTCCGTCCTGATTTGGTGATACCCACTGAAGGCGTTGAGGAAGCTCAGGAGTCCATATTCAGCGGTTGAGTGTACCAACTGATCTATTGGCGGGAGTGGATACGAATCCTTAGGGCAGGCATCTTTTACGTTTCGAAAGTCGATGCACATTCAGAGTTTGTCGCTCCCTTCTTTTGTGGCGATAACCACATTGCTTAGCCATTCGGGGTATTTGACCTCCCTGATCATGCCCGCATCTATCAAGTGCTGGACTTTGATTTGATGGAGTTGTTCTTGTGTGCCGAGAGGCTTCACTTTTTTTGGCGGACAGGCTTTGCCTCTGGGCTCACTATAAGGCTATGTTGTATTTTGCGAGGGTCTACCCCAGGCATGTCTTTCGACAAGTAGGCAAACAGATCTTTATTCATTAGTAGGAAAGATACAAGTTTTCCCTTGTCACCTTCAGCCAATTCTTTCCCTACTCGGGTATTTCGGCCTGGGACAAGCTCTATGCCTTCCGTTTCTATTTTCTCAGAATCTTCTGTTCCTTCTCCTTTTGACCCTTCTGCGAGTACGACCTTGGTTTCCATAGTCTGGGCGCAGTTATTCACCAAGGCTTTCCTTGCCTTGACAAACACCTTCCTCACCTCCCTCTGGCTGATGAAGATCTCAGCATCTCCATCCTTGGTGGCAAAGGTGACAGTGAGGTACTTTACATCCCGGTGAATGTGGAGGATCCCTTGCGTTTGCCTCCCAAGAATGGCGTTGTATTATGAAGGGACATCTATGATGATGAACCTTGTCATCACAGAGGCAAATAGCTCGTCTTTGTTGCTTATTGAAGTTCCCCTTAGCATTAGAGGAAGATCAATCCAGCCGAGGACGGGGAGTTCAGACTGTCCCACTGCAAAAGTAGGAGAAGTCACGAACTTAAGGTCGCTCCTTGATATACCCAAACTCAGTAGTAGGTGTGAGAATAAGATGTGCACATTTGAACCATCATCAAGCAGTACTCTCTTGACGGCCCAGCTTCCTATCCTTGCCATAACCAGCAATGGATCATCATGAGGAAATATGATGGTGGACGCATCATTCCGAAGAAGCTTTTTTGATGGGTTCCCATACTCAATCACTGAAATCTCCCTGGCTTTTCTTTTCCTTTCTGCCGACGGCAGCCCTGTTGTGATCATCTATATCACTCCTGCCGGGGGTGGCGGACGCCATTTTGGACTTTGGTTCGAGCGTCTGTTAGAGTCATACTCCTCGTCATATCCTTTCCCCTCCTTTTCTCTTCTTCCTTTCCGGGGAGGGGGGGGCATCCTTAGGTAATGTCAGAGTTGACCTTGCTTTATTACGGATTCTATGTATTTCCTCAATTGGAAGCAATCCCCGGTATCGTGCCCCTGGTCTTGATGGAATTGGCAGAACTTCTTCATGTTCTTTTTGTTGTCCGTGGTCATGGCCTTCAGCCGTTGGATCTAGGTTCCTTGCCTTTCCATCACCATAAGGATGTTTGTCCTTGTGGTGTTCAGGGGAGAGAAAGCCAATGGTTTCCTTCCCTTAAGCTTTCGAGGTTGTCCCCCTGATTTGGTTGGGTAGCGAGGTTGCTGGCTCGGCCTCTCGGTGCGAATGTGATCAAATTTTGGGCCTCCCATTCTCAGTTCTTCAGCAGTCATGTGTTGTTCAGCCCTTCGATAAAATTCACCGAGTGTGTTGAGGGGATCCTTGGAGAATTCATAAAATAGCTGGCAGTCCCTCCGAAGTCCTCGTGTCATGGCCAAGATACGTATTTCCGGCCTGAAGTCTGGAACACTTAAGGCTTCCCGGTTGAACCTTTTGACATAGTCGCGAAATGGTTTCTCCATTTTTCTGCGTTATGTCAGACATTTGGACTGGCATCTTCGCCATTGGCCGGCTTCCGATGAATTGCTGTGTGAAGGCAGTAGAGAACTCTTGGAACTCCATGATGGTTCCTGGAGCCAGTGAGTTGTACCATGCCATTGCTGGTCCAGCAAGGGTGACCTCAAAACATTTGCACAAGGTGGCGTCATCAACACCGTGCAATACCATGCTGCGCTTGTATTTTGTCAGATGAGCCTGGGGGTCAGTCCAGCCATTGTAAGTCTCCAACCGAAGTACCCGAAAGTCACTTGGCATGGGTACTTCGACCACCGCTCGGGTGAATGGTGATTCGTCTCCATTGAAGGTTTCTGACAACCTAGCCCAGACGGGCTTCCGAGCTACCTGTTTCTCCACTCTTTCTAGCCTCTTTGGGATTTTTGCCATGAGTAGTATGGCACTGCGCTCTTCTTCCTGCTGTCTAAAGCCCTCGGGGAACGAAGAATAATGTCTCCTTTTTAGGGAGTGACTTCGGCGTCGAGGAGATGGCGATTTTTCTGCAGGTGAAAAACTCATTCGGCGGGGAGTTCTTGGTCATTTTGGCCTTGTTTCTCCAGTAGGTCACGCCCCGAAGGGTATATTTTCCATCGAGGACTCATCACGTTGATCCCCACTTCCCGAACTCCGGTGAGTTGACCTGGGACTCTTCTCTTGGTGAGATGCTAATGAAGAGGGCCCTCGACCCAAAGTTGGCTATGGCCATCTTCGGTCTAACTACTGCATCATTTCAGCCATGACAGAGCATTGGAATTCATGTAGAAAGCCCATGGTAATAGTAAGAGGACGTTCATCCTCAGGCAAGGACATCCTTGCTGCAGTTTGTTCGGTTGCCGGTTGAACCACTGGCGCGGACGAGGACTTCGGAAGTCCCTTGTCCTTGGAACGCTGAGTTTCAACGACAGCGACCTGGGGGTGGGTTCCCACAGACGGCGGCATATGATGCCCTGCAGTATCTTCGTTGTGTGACATGGTAAGACCGGGAAGGACTTCCAGTGAGGGAGAATGTCTGAAGTGGATACTTCCCAGGAGAATCTACCTGAAACACTCAAAAAATAGGGGTTAGGAGGTCCCCGGAGTCTTTTTCCGGGGGGGAGCCTCCGACGCCCAAGTTAGTGTTTTGGAGATGGAGAGAAAGTACTAGGGGCCAAGGATTCTTGCCTGTTACATTTTTTCGGGGGAGGAGAGATACCCCTTGCTAAGGCCATTTCCTTAGTATATAAAGGAGGGTGTGGCCTGTTCAGATTGCGACACGTGTTCCGTAGGATGTAATCTATACTTTTGGGTGTGGGGGCCTCTAGCCACTTATAGGCTCCTCTGGCCATGGGCTAGGGCACGAATAGCCCTACATGACAAGACGTAGGCGGCATCAGCGTGTCAGAGCGCATATGAGGGAGGCGCATAGCATGTGCGGGTGACATGTCAGAGACTCCTTAATTGCTTCTGCCATACTCTCGAGTTCCCTTTGGTTGAGGTCACCCTTTGGAATAAAGACCCTTCTCCCGAAGTCATCACAGTGGTTTGGGGGTTTCCTTAGCACTGAAGCTCCTCATTCAGTGGGATTTTCTCCTACCGAAGGTGGGTGGTCCTTCTCCCCCGAAGGTGGTTTGGCCGCCTTTCCGAGGGAGGCGACACGCTATTTTCCCGAGGTCAGTACTGTCATTCCCAGGGGTTCTGGTGGGCCACCGAGGTCGTATGCCCAAGGTGTTAGACTTTCTCTCTTTCCTAGGTTGGTACTGGCACTCTTTACGAGTGGTGCTCAATTTCCCGAATGTGGTATCTGGCCAATGTTCACAGGTTTAAAGGGCGATCGCACTTCGGCTATCATGAAGTGATCTTCCTTTTTTGCTTCTTTGGTGAGCACTTTGAATAATGGTCAGCACCTATCCCCATATCAGAAGATGAATCTGTTAAGGGCTGTGATTTTACCCGTGAGTCCTTGCACGTCCTTGGTCGTAGTGGGAGTTCGGAACCCAAGTAAGGCGTTGACCTTTTCTGGGTTGGCATCGATACCTCTTTCTGATACCATGAATCTAAGGAACTTGCCCGCATTCACTCTAAATACGCACTTCTCAGGATTAAGACGGATTCCAAATTCCCGAAGTTGGTGGAATGTTTCCTTTAAGTCTAGGATATGACTACTAGGCTGTTTGCTCTTAACTATCATATCATCGACATATACTTCCATATTTCTCCCAATTTAGGAGTTGAACACTCTGTTCATCAGCCTTTGGTATGTGGCCTCTGCATTCTAAAGGCCGAAGGGCGTTCTGATGTAGCGGTAGGTCCCGACTTCAGTGATAAAGGTGATTTTCTTGTTTTCTTTAGGATCCATCTGAATTTGGTGGTAACCACTGAAGGCGTCAAGGAAACTAAGTAGACCATGTTTGATGGTTGAGTCCACTAGTTGATCTATCGATGGGAAAGGATATGAATCCTTGGAAAAGGCATCACTTACCTTTCGGAAGTCGATGCACATTTGGAGTTTATCACTCCCTTCCTTTGTGGCAATGACAACATTGCTAAGCGTTCGGTGTACCTGACCTCTCTTACTTTGCCTGCCTTCGTTAACCATTGGACTTCGGCTCTGACGAAGTTGTTCTTATGTGTTGAGAGGCTGTGCTTTTTTTATCGAACAGGCATCACCTCTGGGTGCACTTTAAGGCTATGTTGAATTATCAGAGGGTTTACCCCAGGCATGTCCTTTGGAGAGTAGGCAAACATATCTTTGTTCATTAATAGAAAAGATACAAGTTTTTGCTTGTCACCTTCGGCCAATTGTTTCCTGACTCGGGTACTTCGGCCTGGGACAAGTTCTACATCCTCTGTTTCTATTTTCTCGAAGTCACCTTTTCCTTCTTCCATTGCCTCTTCGGTGAGTATGCTCTTTTATGCAGAAGTCTGTGCATGAACTTTCATTGAACTTTGTCTTGCCTTCATGAAGACTTTCATCACCTCAACTTAATCAATGAATATCTCTGTGTCCCCTTCCTTCGTGCCGAAGGTGACTGTTAGGTATTTCACATCTGGACGAATGTGGATATTTCCTTCTGTCTGCCTTCCGAGGATGGCATTGTATGAAGAAGGGACATCTACGATAATGAACATTGTCATTGTGGAGCCAAAGAGCTATTTCTTGTCCTGAACCGAAGTTCCCCTTAGCATCAAGGGTAGATCAATCCGCCCAAGCACAGGGAGTTCGGAGGGACCTACACCGAACATAAGGGAGGTAATAGGTTTGAGATCACCCTTGGAGATGCCCAAGTTCGGCAATAGGTGGGAGAACAAAATGTCAGCATTGGAACCATCATCAATGAGCACGCTTTTGACATCCCAACTCCCTATCCTTGCCATGATTAGGAAGGGTCATCATGAGGGAACTTCACAGTATACCCATCTTTCCGAACAATCTTGTTCGCTGGGTTTTCGAACTCCATCATTGAGATTTCCTGGACTTTCCTTTTTCTCTCGGCTGAGGGCATCTCAGTAGTGATTGTCTGGATTACTCCCGCCGGAGGTGGTGGATGCTTTCTGGGACTTCAGTTTCGACGTCGGCCAAAATCATAGTCCTCATCTTCCCTTTTCCTTCTTTCTCTGGGGGACCGCATTACCAGGTATCACCATAGTTGGCCTTGTTTGATCAGGGATTTGTTGTACTTTTTCAGCTGGAAGCAGTCCTCAGTGTTGTGCCCATGGTTTCAGTGAAACTGGCAAAACTTCTTCATGTTCTTCTTATTCTCCGAGGGCATGGCCTTTGGACATTGGATAGTAGTCCCTTGCCTTTCCATACCCATCAGTATGTTTGTCCTTGTGGTGTTCAAGGGAGTGAACGACACCAGCCTCTTCCCTCTCTGCTTCTGAGGTCTGGCCCCACCCTCGGTCGGATACTGAGGTTGGTGAGCTTGACCCTTGGGATGATTGTGATCAGTCTTCGGCCCTCCCATCCATAATTCTTTGGCCATCATGTGTTGTTTTGCCCTTTGGTAGAATTCAGCGAGGGTATCAGGGGGATCTTTGGAGAACTCATAGAAAAGTTGTGACTATCTCTGAAGTCCCCTGATCATGGCAAGGATGTGAATTTCAAGGCGAGAGTCGGGCAGACTCAGCGTTTCTTAGTTGAACCTCTCAACATAGTCCTGAATGGTCTCCCCATTCTTTAGGGTTATGTCAAACATTTGGGCGGGCATCTTCACTGTCGGTCTACTTTTGATGAACTGCTGGGTGAATGCGGTGGATAATTCCTGCAACACACATTAAGGTTCTTGGGGCCAGGGAGTTATACCATGTAGTTGCGGGTCCTGAAAGAGTGACTTCGAAGCATTTGCAGAGGGTGGGATCATCAGCCCCATGCAACACCATACTGCGCTTGTACCTCCTCAAATGAGATTGGGGGTCACTACATCCATCATATCTTTCCAAGTACGGTACTCGAAAGTCACTCGGCATAGGTGCCTCTACCACTGCACGGATGAAAGGTGACTCTTCTCCTGTGAATGTCTTTGACAAC
Organism: Aquilaria agallochum; assembly: GCA_000696445.1. NCBI lineage: Eukaryota > Viridiplantae > Streptophyta > Magnoliopsida > Malvales > Thymelaeaceae > Aquilaria > Aquilaria agallochum. The sequence goes on from KK904150.1 coordinate 24,092, forward strand.
CTTGACCAAACAGGCTTCTAAGAGATCTGTCCTTCTACCTTTTCCAACCTCTGTAGGATCTTCACCATGAGGATGGTAGGACTGTCTTCCGCTCGCTATCTAGTGGTCACCGGCAATGGAGAGCAACATCTCCTTTTTGGAGAGTAACTTCATTGGCGTGGGGACTGGGACATCCCCTACAGGGACAGACTTCGCCAGTGGGAAGTCCTAGGTTCTTTTGACACCATTTCTCCTGCACAACATCCTCTGAAGGGTACGTTCTGGAGCTCAGGCAAGGTAACTTTGGGCTCCTCTTCAGCTGGGTGTTAGAAGAGGGCGCCCTTGCCCCGGGAGGTGGTTGTGACCACCTTTGGTTAAGCTGTAGGGTCATTTCAGCCATAGTAGAGCCCTGAAAGTCCCGTAGAAACTCATCGTGACCATCAGAGGATGTTCATCCTCAGGCAAAGAAGTATCTACCGCAGGTTATTCAGTCGCGGTTGTAGCTTCCGGTGCGGACTGGGACTTTGGGAGTCCCTTGTCCTTAGAACACTGGGTCTCAACAACGGTGACTTGTGAGGGATTTCCCACAGACAGCGCTAATTGATGCCTAGCGGCATCCTCGTTGTACGACATGGTGGCCTGAGGGAGAGACTATCGATATGAAGGGGCCTGAAACACTCAGAAGAACAAGGGTAAGGAGCTACCCGAAATGTGTTTCCAGGGGAGGAGCCTCTGACACCCAAGTTAGAGTAGTAGTAGTAAGGAACAGTGAGTGTTGATGCCCATCGACATCTTCATTGTATGACATAGTGACCGGACGTAAGGGCTTCCAGTAAAGAGGGTGTTTGAAGGGGGGAATTCCGGCGAGGGGATGCCTGAAACACTCGAAAGAACAAGGGTTAGGAGCTCCCCAGAATGTGTTTCTAGGGGAGCAGCCTCCGATGCCCATGTTAGTATTTTGCAAGTAGGGAGCAGAAGGTGAAGAGTAAAAGAGTGGAGAGAGTTCTTTTAGAGTTCTGCTTGTGTCCTTACCAAGGTCGTTACCCCAAGTATTTATAGGAGGACATTGGGAGGAGTCCGTTTGACATAGCCCGCTAGATGATAACACGTGTTTGGCCAGATGTGGTTCGTACCTTCAGGAATGGGGATCTTTAGCTGGCCATAGGCCATTCTGGCCAGAAGTCAGGGTTGTGGGAGGTCTGTGTGTCAGAGCTGTGTGCGAGGTCTCTATGTTAGAGGCTCCTTAACCACTTTTGTCATGTTCAGAAGACCCATTTGGTGAAACAGACTTCTTTAGGGTAGAAGCCCACTTCGGATAGATGTCACCACCGAAGACTCAGGATGAGTTCTTCAGTGAGGTAAGGCACCTTCGGGAGTCCTACTTTGCCGGGGATGGCGGTTTACCGAGATTAGAGGGTCAAGGACCGCGTACCCTCTTTTCCCAAGGTTGCCACTTGCCAGCTCTAAGGGGACTCAACCTTTTCCGAGGATGGTGCTCGACTGTTACCGAGGGTGGCACTTATCAGAGGTTTAGGAGTTTGGAGGGTAATAACCCTTCGGCTACCATATGCCCCCCTCGGAGAGCTGAAGATATATCTTCGGTTTTTGAGTTTTCGGGAGCCAATCGTGGATTCCTTTGGAGGCCTGTCTGGACCCCGAAATGGCCAAGGTCACCCTATTCGGAAGAGAGTCTTTTTGATCCGGAATATCTGTCCTTTCCAGGAATGGTATTTATTTTCTCGGGGGAGGCGTCTAGTGTACCCGAGTTTGTTTCTCTAGTTAAAGTGTGTTCCAGGCTCTTGAATGCCTATTAATGGACGGTCATGTCCATCTGGCGCGTTTTCTTTTGGAAAGGCCTAAGTCTGACAGTTGTCAAGGGCATGACCTCATTTTTCGCACTTGGTGACACGTGTCACCTGGTTACTGGGAATGGTCGCATTCGTTTCGTCAGACGTGCCTCTTCGCCTTCGAGGGGTAATTATGGTGACATTTCGCATCCCTCCTTTGGCCTATAAATTTGATGGGTTTCGGGAGCCAAACAGCGCAGCGGAATTTAACCGAAACCCTCTAGGATCCAAGTGAAATGGGGTAAACAGGGTGTTCAAAAATTTTCATACCTAATTTTCGGTTAAGATCTCTCACTCAACTGTAGAGTCGAATCACTAAACCTGAACAGTTGACGTATTCAGGCTCTCTATGGTATCCACACGAGCCTCTCGAGATCACCACGCTTCCACCACGTCCTGGCAGATGCGTTTCTCTTGCGCTCGTAGTGCTAGCTTGCGTCCTCCTAGGAATTGCAAGAGAAGAGTACGGCTATCCCTTTTCGAGGCTAGGGCAAGTAGACCTGCAAATTTCTCACTTAAAAGTTGTATTTATAGTGAGACTCAACTTCCAGGCCTAATGGGTTTCAAAGCCCTAATCCAATTAGGATTTAATTTCGGGCTTAATAATGGCTCAACTCTTGGGCCCATTATTAATACGAAATTAAAGTGAAACCATAACCCAAATAATTAGCCCATGCACTCTAATGATCCAAATAGCTCTATGTGTGCGACCCAATAGGCTCTTGCCATGTTGGCAATGATCATAAGCAATGAGCGGTGTCTAGCAACACATCATTGCTACCCAAGTGACAAGATTGTCGATGATTCGACTATACCTTTATGATCATCACCGATATATGCCATTGTCCCTTTGTCCAAGATATCAAGACTAAGCACGAGACATGGAATGTGTCACTCTCGTATAGCCCAATCTTTGGTTTCTTGATTACCGAGTAGACCAACTTAAACTGATGACATTGATATCATATATCAACTCGTNATCCCTTTTCGAGGCTAGGGCAAGTAGACCTGCAAATTTCTCACTTAAAAGTTGTATTTATAGTGAGACTCAACTTCCAGGCCTAATGGGTTTCAAAGCCCTAATCCAATTAGGATTTAATTTCGGGCTTAATAATGGCTCAACTCTTGGGCCCATTATTAATACGAAATTAAAGTGAAACCATAACCCAAATAATTAGCCCATGCACTCTAATGATCCAAATAGCTCTATGTGTGCGACCCAATAGGCTCTTGCCATGTTGGCAATGATCATAAATCACATTTATGATCATAAGCAATGAGCGGTGTCTAGCAACACATCATTGCTACCCAAGTGACAAGATTGTCGGTGAATCGACTAAACCTTTATGATCATCACCGATATATGCCATTGTCCCTTTGTCCAAGATATCAAGACTAAGCACGAGACATGGAATGTGTCACTCTCGTATAGCCCAATCTTTGGTTTCTTGATTACCGAGTAGACCAACTTAAACTGATGACATTGATATCATATATCAACTCATCCGAGCATGGCCATGCATTTTCTAAGTCTTACTCTATCAAGGGGCCCGAAGATATCACTCCTGTTTCATAGGAGGGACATTTAAGAATATCATTATTCTAGGGTTACGATTATGTTTGTTAAGTTACGTAGAAACAAAACAACAAACATAATTGTTGGATTAAAGCCTTAATAAAATATCATGACTCAATGTGAAAAAATACAATCATCTCACGATTGGCTTTTTGGGCACAACACTAACAAACTCCCACTTGCACTAAAGCCAATCATCCATGTATCTAATACCGATAGACCCAGAATGGCTATCATGCTTTTGCTGTGTAAGGCGCTTTGTCAGCGGATTAGTAATGTTGCTATCTGTCGAAGTCCTGCATATCCTTACATCACCCTTCTCAATGATCTCCCTGATAAGATGATAGCATCGGAGTATGTGTTTGGATCGCTGGTGAGATCGAGGTTCCTTAGTTTGTGCGATTGCTCCATTGTTGTCACAATAGAGCTCTATCGGGTCGGTAATGCTTGGAACCACTCCAAGTTCAGTGCTGAACTTCTTGATCCAAACTGCCTCCTTCGCGGCATCAGAGGCAGCAATGTACTTAGATTCTGTTGTAGAGTCAGCTACTATCTCTTGCTTTGAACTCTTCCAGCTTATAACACTACCACCAATAAGAAACACATAACGAAATTGCGATCTAAAATCATCCTTATCGGATTGGAAGCTTGCATCGGTGTAACACCTTAGAACGAGCTCATCTTCACTTCCAAAGACCAAGAATGCATCCTTAGTCCTTTGTAAGTACTTAAGGATGTTCTTAACAGCTGTCCAGTGACTCTCACCGGGGTTTGATTGGTACCTACTCGTCATGCTCAATGCATATGAGACATCGGGACGAGTACATATCATGGCATACATGATAGATCCAATTGCTGAGGCATATGGAATCTTACTCATACGCTCTCTCTCCTCGGGTGTACTAAGACACTGAGATATAGAAAGAGTGATACCATGGGACATGGGCAAGAATCCTTTCTTGGAATCTTGCATGCTAAACCTCTTTAGCACCTTGTCAATATATGTACTTTGACTTAGGCCAAGAAGCTTTCTAGATCTATCTCTATAGATCCTGATGCCTAACACATAGGCTGCTTCACCCAAGTCCTTCATAGAGAAACATTTCCCCAGCCAAGCCTTCAAAGACTGTAGCTTATGAATGTCATTCCCGATGAGTAGTATGTCATCTACATACAACACCAAGAAGACAATAGCGCTCCCACTAACCTTCTTGTAGACACAAGGTTCATCTTCATTTTTGATAAAACCAAACTCTTTGATTGCATCATCAAAA
>KK904151.1:38534-50088 GCA_000696445.1 Aquilaria agallochum
CATCTCATGCTAACAAGAAAGTAAATGTGACATGGTTATAGCCCAAACTATGCAATATTCTCAAGCCAATGAGAATATCATAAAAGCCTAAGAAAAGAAAAGGGTCTTCACGAGCTCCTTCTCCCCCTTTCTTGGTTGCCCTTTTGTTGTCACCTCCTTGGACATACCACCTTGGATGATCCTATATGTACCATTACATCAATAATAGAAACATTGAGTTACATTCAAGGGGAGTAAGGTGAGAAGAGAATGTACAATAAGAGTAACAAGAGAAGGCACGACTCGTAGGCCGTATTTATAAGTACAAGCAATTGAGGGCTATAACCATGCACCATGCTACAACCACCAATCAGCATAACACGTGAAATCTCATTCAACAAATGCATGCCAATTAACGTGCATTAATTAACCAGTTTTTATTTATGTGGCATATCGCATATGGCAGTCCCCCTGGCCGGTCAGCGGGCAGTGGTTCCGCTGACTGATCAGCGGATGGGGTCAGGGTGGGCCGCCCTTGCGGGGGGTTACGAGGGGGCAGCGCCCCCAGTGCAAAAAATTGTCTTACAATTGTCTTGCCCAAGATCTTCTATTTCGAACAAGTAGGCACCCGAGACTCCTCCATTCAAGCCACCAAAAATACCTTACTTTCGGTGCCCGAACATGACGAATCCGAACCAAGCTAGGGTTTTTGCAACTATTGTAAGAGTCCTAATCCATGTAGGTATCTCATACCTATCAATTTTTTGTTAATCTCATTAACCAATTTGTGTCATTTCTTCATATATCTCATATGTTCGTTATGAGTTTGGGTTTCATGCATCATGCATCATTCTAATTAATCAAGGCAGAAAGCAACTGAACACATAACATCATGTGATTTAACATTCAATCCTGATTTAGGGTTTGCCCAGTAGTTCTGATACCATTGTTGGGTTTTGGGAGCCAAACAAGCACAGCGAAATTTAACTGAAACCCTCCAGGATCCAAGTAAAACGGGGTAAACCGGGTGTTCAAAAATTTTCACACCTAATTTTCGGTTGAGATCTCCCACCCAATTGTAGAGTTGAATCACAAACCTGAACAGTTGACGTGTTCAAGCTTTCTATGGTATCCACATGAGCCTCTCGGGATCACAACACTTCCACTACGTCCTGGCAGATGCGTTTCTCTTACGCTCGCAGTGCTAGCTTGCATCCTCCAAGGAATTGCAAGAGAAGAGTGCGACTGTCCTTTTGGGAGGCTAGGGCAAGAAGCTATGAATTTCTCACTAAAAGTTGTATTTATAGTGAGACTCAACTTCCAAGCCTAATGGGTTTCAAACCCTAATCCAACTATGCTTCAATTTCGGGCTTAATAATGGCTCAACTTTTGGGCCCATTATTAACACAAAATTATTGTGAAACCATAACCCAAATTATTAGCCCATGCACTCTAATGATCCAAATGGCTCTATGTGTGACCCAATAGGCTCTTACCACGTTGGCAATGATCATAAATCAAATTTATGATCATAAGCAATGAGCGGTGTCTAGTAACACATCATTGCTACCCAAGTGACAAGATTGTCGATGATTCGACTAAACCTTTATCATCATTACTGATATATGCCATTGTCCCTTTGTCCAAGATATCAAGACAAAGCATGAGACATGGAATGTGTCACTTTCAAATAGCCTAATCTTTGGTTTCTTGATTACTGAGTAGACCAACTTAAACTGATAATATTGATATCGTATATCAACTCATCAAGCATGGCCATGAATTTTTCTAAGTCTTACTCTATCAAGGGGCCCTAAGATATCACTCCCATTACATAGGAGGGACAAATCCCATCTTGATTATACAAATCCTTCCATATGATATGTGACATACCCAATGACCTCCTTCAAGTTCACTCAGTCACGTGCAACAAAGGAAAGTGTCAAAGTATGTGACTCACATGTAGGGAACCTTGATGATCTTAGGTCGAAGGACTACATATACTATGATCACAATGAGAATCACTTATGACACTGATATAACGATCCATGTAGTATTCTTATGGTGGGTTGGTCTAGTAACAAGTTCTCCAACTTGTACCCATATGTAGACTACATATCTCATATTGGTCTCCACATATACTAGTCATTATGTATCATTGAAACCCGCTCCACAATAACACTAGACTGAGGACATTTAAGAATATCATTATTCTAGGGTTACAATTATGTTTATTATGTTACGTAGAAACAAAACAACAAACATAATTGTTGGATTAATGTCTTAATAAAATATTATGACTCAATGTGCAAAAATACAATCATCTCATGGTTGGCTTTTGAGCACAACCCTAACAAGGTTGTATGTACATGTAGCAGGTTACATAAGTTCTCATATGTAGAGTCCTTAGGATTTTCTTGCAGGTGCATTCAAGACCTCATATTGAGAATCTTGGATTCTCACTCCCTTGCTTTTTGTTGTGCAGATTTAGGTGTTGTTGAGCCAGCAACCGTTGAGGGTTGTTGAGCTAGGCTTGTGAGCAGGTATTAAGTTTATTTGAATCTTCATGATTCTAGTTTATGGGGTGCTTGTTGGTTAAGTTGTGGTACTAACTATAGTTGTCTTTTTGGCCTACAGAGGCTAGTGAAGTGCAAGGGAGGACTTACGAAGCTTGCCACTAGGAGTTTGCTCTAAGGTGGAAGCTTAGTCTCAGATCTCAGTACAGTCATTTAATGTATAGTTTTAATGCATTAGTTTGCTTCCAATGGTCATGTTGAGTAATGTTACTCTAGAGTCACTCTTGGGTGCGAGCATAGTCTACTCTTGTTTTGATGCTTGTACACAATTGATTATGTGTAGTTAATTCCACTTAATTACTTTGAATGCTTTGACAATTTTGATATTGTTTTATTAAATTATGCCATGGCAACATTTTAAGTATTGTTTCTTTATTTTATTGATTAAGTCAAAGCATAAATCCATGCATGATTGCATAATAGGATTAAGCAACTAAAAGCATGAACATTTTAACTAGCACACACATAATCAGTTAGCCAATTGCGACTAGCATGAGACAAGTTGCCATAGTCTTCCTGGGCAGGCCCATGAAGGGCCGTGTCATATGGTACAAGTAACCATAAAACTATCCAAAACTAAAAAAAACTCCTAGGTCTTGAAGGACTTTTGGAAGTCCCAGAGTAGCCCCGGAATACTTAGACCCCAAGGTACCTTAAAAACCCCCTTAGGTCTCCCTTCAACCCTCCTAGCAAAACTTGGAAAATTCTGCTAACTTGCTTGTGGCAATGTGTTGCCAACTGTGGCGACGCGTCGCCATAGTGGGTAACGTTCTACCAACTTTGTCCTGTATTGGCGACGTGTCACCATAGTTGGTGACATTTTGCTGACTCTTTCTGGGATTGGCGACGCATCATGGACTGGGGCACGAAATTGGCGATGCGTTGCCAACCTGTGTTTCTGCAGAATTCTCACGCATTTTGCTGCTATGAACTTTGTACACCTCCCAGACATATCAAACATGCTTGGAATGTCTCTAAACTTCACATACACGTAAAACATACTGCATAGATCATAACCAACTATCACAAGCCAATCTATGATGCCTTATAACATCCTTCCAATCCTCACAAACCTTATTGTCCACCATAATTCAACCATATCCTCTAACTAATGCTATTGCTAAAATCACTCAAATTTTTCAAGCAAACTCATGCCAATAGCATTAATTGAACTTCAAAACATAACTCCCTTACCTCAACTCCAAGTAACAAGTAAGAATCAAACTCTTTTCCAATCCACTAAGCTCACCAAAGTACCACCTAAGTTTCAAGCGAAACATAGGCACCAAGCATCAAATTCTTGTTTCCTAACCAAAACCCAAGCTCCTAACCAACCAATAAATATGAATTCAATCAAGAACACATTGGTTACCTTGTACTAAAGATAAGGGATGGGAGAACACATGCCTCCAAGCTCCAAAACCATGGTTTAACACTTGAAATGGGCTCCCGATGGTCTATATACCTTTGATGGCTTCTCTTTGCACCAAGAAATTTGGATTTCAAGGTCAATTGGAAGGCAAAATGAGGGTGGGAAGGATGAACTCGAAATTGTGGCAGCCATCCCTCACTTTCCCTTCTTATAACCTTTGCTTAACACAAAAGCCATAAAAGTATTAGACTTAATACACTTAAGCCCCCATCTTTTAGTAACTTAGTTATTCTTGAATAATTCTTGTTTATTTTTTCAAGTTTGGGTTAAGGTTGAAAGTTAAGTTATAAAACTTCATTTTAACCACTTGGGACCAAGCCTGGTTATTCAGGGTTCAAAATTATCATTTTGCCCCTAAACCTTATTTAGTACCTTAACTTCCCCGGAACTCAGTGAACTTTGATAAACTTTCCTATTCTTGAAATGTAAACTTGAATTAAAGTTCCAAACTTAATTTAAAACACTTTACCTTCCTCAAGTATGCTTCCCACTAATAGGGTCATAACAAAATAAACCATAGGGCTATGTATTTTCTTTTTGTACTTTGTCCTTTCTAATGGAATAGCCTTATTTTTAAAAATTTTGGCTCAATCCATGATTAGCACAATCTTTGAAGTCTTTTCAGCCTTTGGCATATTAATTACTTTGGCTAGTATTGCTTGCTTGTGAAGCTTTTCTGTTGATTCACCATCTTCGAATAACTTACAATGTTCGGTTCAACAAGGCTGAGCAGATTCGGTCATGTACTATCCTTGACAAAAATACTATCAAGGATTCAAAATCTTAACTGTTTTCAAAAGTAATATCCTATCACTTTCTAAGAGTTATGAATATTTTCCTAAAGTGTTTTAGAATTCAAGCAGTGTTTTCAGGAAACTTGCTATGTACAAAATTGCTTAGGTACTTTAAAAAACAACCATATTTGGTCAACCTTCTTCTGTAAGCTTCCTTCCTAACACTATAGGCAACTTAGGCAATCACCACATTCAGTTGATTTCTTTAGGGAGGCTTCTCATAAGAAGGCTACTTCCTTGGAAACTTCTAAGTGTAGAATTTTTTCAAAGAGTGTGAATGCCATGTGTTTTTCAACTCTTTTCCTTTAGTATTTCCAAGTTTATGGACTTCTGGCCGAACTTCTTCAACGACCAAATCAGGTCCTTCCCAATTTGCTCGAAGTACACCATGAGATGGTCTTCAGGATTCTAGTTTAGCCTTTTAGAAAACAAGGTCTCCTTTCTTGATCCCTCTAGGTCTGACATGCAAGTTTGTAGCATTGGCTATCCTTTGCTGGAAAGTTTTTCTTCTGAGTTCAGCCATTTCCCTATGTTGGTCTATCACATATAATTTGGTTGTTAAACCGAGATTGTTCCCTTCTTCATTGAACACCTATACTCTGATGAATGGTTGTATGACTTTGACAGGGATAATGGCCCTAGTGCCGAATACGAGGAGAAAAGGTGTTTCACTAGTAGCTTTTCTAGGAGTTGTTCAATAACTCCATAGTACACTTGAGAGTTCTCCAGGCCATTTGGCCTTGGCTTCTTTTAATCTATTCTTGAGACCATCTTTGATTGTCCTATTGGACACATGAACTTGTCTGTTGATTTGAGGATGGGTGAATGGGGCAAAGTGTAATTTTACACCGAGGTTGGTTACAAATTACTGGAATCCTTTATCAATGAATTGGAACCATTATTTGCTACTATCACCCTTGGCAAACGACATCTGCATATGATGTTCTTGCAAACAAACTTCTAGATGTCCTTTGCCAAAATTGTTGACAGGGGCTCTACCTCAACCCACTTAGTGAAATAATCTACTGGAACTACATAGAACTTCACTCCTTTGGGAGCTGTTGGGAGATGATCAATGAGGTCAACACCCTAAATAGCGAAGGGGCATGGGTAGTCAATCAAAGTTATCGCTTATGAGGGTGCTCTTTGGATGGGAGTGTGTCGCTGGCACTTATCACTTTTTTGGACAAACTGCCTTGCATTCCTTCGAGTAGGCTAGAAATATCCTTGCCGAAGAAGTACCCTAGTGAGGGCATTAGTCCTGATGTAAGATTCATAGGCTCCTGCATGGACTTCTTATAGGACTGTCTCTATGTCTTTTTCCCTGATACACCTTTGTAGCAGGTTTGCATACCCTTGCTGATACTATTCTTCCCTAATCATGAAATACCTTCCAGAACATATACGCACCTTCACCGCTTTCTTTGGATCCTGGGGTATGGATGAACTAGTAAAGCATTCCTTTATAAGGTCTTTCCACCCCTTTTTTGCTGCGGTGAATGCCATTATGGCTATGCTCGGGTGGTCAATTAGCTCGATGGACTGTTTTGACTTTGCCAGTGTGTCAACTTCGATGTTCTCTTTTTGAGGTACCTTTTCTATACTTACTTTGTTAAATTCTTGTATCAATTTTGTGACAAGGTCATGGTATTTTTCAAGGCTAGGATCCTTGGCACTGTATTCGCCCATTGTTTGTCGGATTACCAACTGTGGGTCACTGTAAGCCTTCAAGTTCTTTACACCAACTCTTTTTGCCAATCATAATCCAGCGATGAGGGCTTCGTATTTAGCGGTGTTGTTGATGACTTGGAATTTGAACTTAATAGCTTTGGCCACTTCCATACCTTCGACACCTCATAGTATTATCCTGGCCCCCTAGTGTTTTGATCCTAAAGCACCATCTACATACAATGCCCATTTAGGTTCCTCATTTTCAAGGTTATGAGGGGCATCCTCGATTTTAGGTAGTTCAGCAATAAAGTATGCAATGGCCTGACCTTTTATGGCCTTCCTTGCTTCGTATGTGATATCTTATTCTCTAAGCTCGATACAGCATTTTGACAATCACTCGGTATGATCCACCTTTTTCATCACATCCCAAAGAGGTAGGTTACTTCAGACCATTATAGAATGTCCTTACAAATAGGGCCACAACCTCCTACTTGCCATGACTAAAGCGTAGATGGCTTTTCGCAGTAGAGGGTACCTTTTTGGTGGCATGCAAGGATTTGCTCACATAGTATACCGACCACTATTTTGCTCCCTCTTCTTTTTCCCTCACCAGTACCAAACTTACCACTTTCTCGGTGACTTTGAGGTAGAGGATAAGAGGTTCTACTTCCCATGGTTGTTGAACTGTCAGTGAATAGGTTAAGTAGCTTTTAAGTTCATCCTAAGCCTTTTGGCAATCTTCATTCCAAGGATGTTCCTCGAGGCTTACGTTGCCTTCATTTTTCATAGCTTTGGTGAGCATTTTAAAGAATGGTTGGCTTCAATCTCCATATCTAGAGATGAATCTACTAAAGGAAGTTATCTTCCCTGTAAGCCTTTGCACGTCCTTGGTGGTTGTGGGAGTTTGGAAACCCAGAAAGGCCTTAACTATCTCTAGATTGGCATCTACACCTCTTTCAGATACCATGTAACTGAGAATTTGCTCGTAATCATCCCGAACACACACTTTTCAGGGTTAAAATGGATTCCAAACTTTTAAAGTTGGTGGATTGTTTCTCCCGAGTCTATGATATGATTACTAGGTATTTTACCTTAACTATCATATCATCAGCACACATTTCCATAATTTTCCCAACTTGGGAACCAAACACCTTATTCATCAACTCTTGATTTGCGGTTCCTGCATTTTTAAGGCCAAAAGGCATTCTAAGGTAACAGTAAGCCCTTGCTTCAGTAATGAAGGTGGTTTTTTCCTTATCTTTGGAATCCATCTGAATCTAGTAGTATCCGCTAAAAGCATCAAGAAAGCTAAGTAGACCATATTCGGCCATACAGTCTTCCAATTAGTCTACTGATCGAAAAGGAATACAAGTCCTTTGGACATGCGTCATTAATATTTTTAAAGTCAATGGACATTTGGATTTTAGTGCTCTCTTCATTCGTGGCAGCAATAATGTTGCTAAGAGATACGAGGTACTTGACCTCCCTTATTATGCCTACATCCATTAGTCATTGGACTTGGGTTTGGATGAAATTGTTCTTATGTGATGAGAGGCTACACTTTTTCTGCCGAACGGGCTTCGCCTTCGAGCATACTTTAAGGCTATGTTGAGTTATACCCGGGTGTATTCGGGGCATATCCTTCAGAGAGTAAGCAAATAGATCTTTGTTCATTAATAGAAAGGATACATATTTTTCCTTGTCACCTTTGACCAGTTTTGTTACCCACTCTAGGGTAATCCAATTATGGTGCCAAAACTGTGCATTTAAACTCCCAAGATTGGTGTGTCCTATAGGTCATCAGAACAATACCCCTAGTGTACATACTCAAGTGACCCTCTTGAGCACTATGTAAATACATGCATATTGGTCTAACCATAACACACATATTCACATTTATGCACACCATGGAAGCTAAGAAGAAAAACACTAGCACAAGTCTTAGTTTTGGCTTCCACACATTAAGCATTCTTACTAGGTTCAAAAATTCCAGCCACCGCACCCAAACTTCCTCCAATAAACTGTATCACTTTAGCCATGTAAACACCTGGTTTCTTTTCTCCATTATCAAGCAGAGACTTAGGGCAAATCAAGGAATTTTTTTTTACATCAATAGCCCACCAATGGACCAAGTTATCAATTTTTGAAGTTGGTTACAAAATTCTGACCAAATAAACAGTAACTTAGCCAATTTTACAACGTCATAAATTTGGTTACAGGGCTCTAAATCGAGAAATTCCAAATCACAGTTAAACAGATAGATGTCCTCTAGGTGTACCCAAAATTTCATACCAATATTCATTCTACATAGGGAGATATTCAACTTTAGGTACAGGGTCAAAATTCTGTCAACTTTTGGAGCATTTTGCCCATACAATTTTTCCAAACCATTCAAACACTTCATTCACAAAGATAAATCTCCAAGGCTATCCCATACATGTCCATTACACATATGAATTACATTCTCTTGCATCTAGAGACTTTATGTGGCCAAAACAGAATTTACAAATAAGCAGCTTATCATTCACACTTAGGCAGCCTTGCACCACATCACATACATAGCCAAAACATTACTCAAATGTTCACATACTTGTCTCATTTTACATAAACTACATGTAAATGCATACATGAACTAAAATATGGTCTTAACTCAGCTAAATACACACCCTAGGTTATAGGATTGCCTGAGACACAATGAACTCCAGAAACAGGATGCTGGAGAGCTGCCGCACAACAGAATAAGTACCATCACTAAAAATACCAAATGTGCTCCTAAAATCACCAAAATTTCCAGATCATAACTAGACACATGGAAGTTCATGTACCTGAAATTTTAGATCAAAAATCAAACCAAAAGGGTCAGTTTGAATGTGATCTTTCTGCTGGACCTGAAATGACAGAATTGACGGGAGTAAGTTTCATTGAGAAACTTAGTAAGGGTAGCACTTGGACTAAATAGGCAATGTAACCATCATTAAAACCTTCATCCAAAGACACTAAAACACAAGAAGCACAGTGCATATATACAAGATATAGCAACCAAATGCAACAGCCATTCACAACCAACAAAGATATGAAATGCAGCAGCAACAACAACCATAGATTTGTCCGTAAAACATGCAATAAACTTAAATAAATCACTATGGCAGCCCTCCTCAAGCTTATGCTTGGTCTTAGAAGGATTTTAACAGTAGTTAGTACTAACTTTTGGGCCCTAGAAACCCAGAAATTCGCTGCCATCACTGTGCACTTCACACTAGGTCACAAAACCTTCAATAAGTGCACTCCCCTCACTGGTTCATCAAGCTCATGGCTCTTTTCTAAGCTTAGCCCTAGCTCCATGGTTACCTGAAAATATAGAAAACAACCCATGAGAGCAAGAGAACTCTTACCTTGATAGGTATGCTGAAATTGGAGCTTTATCCTAGGTGCACTTAAGTAATAGCACCAAATAGCTTCCAATTGTGCTTCCTTGACTTCAATTGCAAGTAGTTTTGAGTTTGAATGTATGGTGGCTATGGAGGAAGTGTGGAGGATAGGTCTGGATTTCTTTTTGCTAGTGGAGACCGAAATTTAGAGAAGCAAAGGTGGTCTTCACTACTTAAATAGTCAAAAGTACACTAAACACACTTAAGTAGTCTTAACCTTGTCTTATGTCATTTTCCTTGCTACAAGACTATGGTTTCTTAGTCTTAATCTCTTGGCCCAAATTTGACCATCTTTATCTTCCTTTACCAGCCCTCCTTATGTGGTATAACCCCACAAAACCTCCATTTGACTTAAGTCATAAACATACACATCTTAAGGCCTACATTAGAACACTTAGGTCCTTTATGCCTTTTTGTGTTTTCTTTGTCCTTAGTTGTCTTCCATAGGCAATTTGGTCATCCAATAGAACTTTCATACCATTCATATCCTTTTCATAACTCTCCAAATCTCTTTTGTAAAAGTTTTGCAATTAAGTACCCAAATTTTGAAAACCTTACAAAAAAGTCTATAGGTTGCTTGACAAATAAGCAATCCTTAAGGCTTTTCTTGGGGGCAAAGTTACCAACTTGGAACACTTTTAAGGAGGTGTTGATCATGCCTTTTACCCCCACACTTTAATCACTATGGTGAGAATTACACAATGTAATGGTTTTTAGCAATTATGACACTCATAATTCTCCCATTTTTGTGAGGTGGTAACAAGTTTTTTCCCTACTCGAGTACTTCAGCTAGGGACAAGTTCTACATCCTCTATTTCTATTTTTTCAAGATCACTCCTTTCCTTTTCTATTGCATCTTCGCCAGTCATGCCCTTCTCTCCCAAAGTCTGTATGTGAAGTTTCGCTAAATTCTGCCTTGCTTCGATGAACACTTTCCTAACTTTGGCCTAATTGATGAGTATTTCTATGTCACCCTCCTTCACCTCGAATGTGATAGTAAGGTATTTCACATCTGTTTGAAGGTGAAGGTTGCACTACATTTATCTTCCAAGGATGGCATTGTATAAAGATGGGACACGTATGACGATGAGCCTTGTCATAGTGAAAGCGAAGAGTTCTTCCTTGGTGTGAACTGAGGTACTGTTAGTGTTGTGCCCAAAAAGCCAATCATGAGATGATTGTATTTTTTGCACATTGAGCATAATATTTTATTAAGGCATTAATCCAACAATTATGTTTGTTGTTTTGTTTCTATGTAACGTAATAAACATAATTGCAACCCTAGAATAATGATATTCTTAAATGTCCCTGGTCTAGTTTTATTGTGGAGAGGGTTGCAATAATACATAACGACTAGCATATGTGGAGACTAATATGAGATATATAGTCTACATATGGGTACAAGTTGGAGAACTTGTGTACTGGTCCGACCCACCATGAGAACACTACATGGATCGTTATATGAGTGTCATAAGTGATTCTCTTAGTGATCATGGTATATGTAGTGTTGGGTTTCGGGAGCCAAACAGCGCAGCGGAATTTAACCGAAACCCTCCAGGATCCAAGTGAAACGGGCTAAACCGGGTGTTCAAAAATTTCATACCTAATTTTCGGTTGAGATCTCTCACTCAACTGTAGAGTCGAATCACAAAACCTGAACAGTTGACGTGTTCA
>KK904153.1:0-29095 GCA_000696445.1 Aquilaria agallochum
GGGCACATTGCTCGAGACTGACACACCTAGTTTCAAGATGCGTCGATCCATTAGCCTATGGCGGGAAAAGTGAACGAGTTTACAATCTCGAGAATACCGAAAGCCGGATAGGCGACACCTGTCCGAATAGGGCTTATCACCTAAAAAGTGAAGTGCCTCCCCTGCCGACGTCGTACTCCCTGCATGAAGTCCAAGAGGTCAGGGGTTCAAGGCTCCGTGCCGCCCTGTTCGACCTAAAACGGGCATCCTACTACGAGGACCTCCGGGAGTCCATGAGGGCGTCCTGACAAAACTGCCAAGTTAAGCGCAAAACGGACGCCAGAAGGGCTACTTGCCGAAGTCTTCACTCCGGCTTTCCAAGGGGAGCATGTGATAGCCAAAGTGCTATCACCCTGACCACCTACCGACCACGGGAAAAAAGGAGCCAGACACCCGAGGTCTGCGACCTTGGAAAGGACTCCGGAGTAAAGGAAGTCATACACCTATGGCATACGACCTCGGTAGCTCGCCAAAACCAGCTTCGGGAACAAGCTTATCGCCTCCTTAGGGATGGTGACCAAACCAGCTTCAGGGGAGAGGGGTTGACCACCCTCCGCGAGAGAAAGCCCCCTGAAGCTGGAACTGCTGAAGTACCAGCCTGACTCCGGGAGAAGGCCCCTCATCCTGAAGTAAGACATCGACCAGAGGGACCTCGATTGTACGACAAAAGCAATTAAGGAGTCTCTGACACTCCGGTCACTTACGTCTCTGAAACGCCACCTTCAGGCACACTCTGATACACCACCTTCAGGCACGCTCTGGCATGCCGTCACAGTCTGATGTCCTATCACAAAGGGCTACAGCTCATGGCCCAAGGAGCCTATAGGTGGCTAGGTCTTCCGCGCCCGGAAGTACACCATCTGACCATACACGTGTCGAACACGTGTCATAATCCAAAGGGGTCACCCCATTTCTTTTATACAAAGAAAATGGTCACAGAAAAAGGGGGCTGGGCTCTCTTCTAGAGGAGAAAAAAGGCACAAAAAGGCTGGAAAATTGAGGACGTTCTCTTTTCTTCGCCTGAAGGCTCTTCCCTCCAGCCCTCAGAAGGATCTCCACCAGGCAAACGCCTCTTGTGCTTATTACTACGCCATTCTCTCTCTCTAAGCACTGATTTGGGCATTAGAGGTTCCCCCCCAGAAAATCACTCCGGGGGCCTCCTAACCCTTGTTTTTTTAGTGTTTCAGCTAGGCCTCCCTGAGGAACCATTCCTCCGGGCTCTCCCCCGCACCGGAGGTACCTCCCGTCCTCACCTACCACGGGACCAAGAAGCTGCCGACCATTGTCTAAGGCAATCTGCCCTGGACGCCTTCCTTTCGCACCTCCGAGACCCCCTACTGCCCACACCACTACACACAGTGGAGATGCTGGCTCCGCCTAATCAAACCACATCAGATACTGGCTCCGCGTGAACAGCATCAGTTTTTATTTTTTCGAAGTCACCTACTCCTTCTCCTATTGCCTTTTCAGCGAGTATGCTCTTTTCTTTCGAAGTCAGTGCATGAACTTTCATTGGACTTTGTCTTGCCTTCACAAAGACTTTCCTCACCTTAGCTTGATCAATGAATATCTCTACATCCTCTTCCTTTTTGCCGAATTTGACTATTAGGAATTTCACATCTGTCAAATGTGGAGATTTCCTTATGTCTAACTTCTGAGGATGGCATTGTATGAAGAAGGGACATATATGATGATGAACCTTGTCATTATGGAGCCGAAGAGCTCTTTCTTATTCTAAACCAAAGTTCCCCTTAGCATCAAGGGCAGATCAATCCACCCAAGTACAGGGAGTTCGGAGGGACCAACACTGAATGTAGGGGAAGTAACATGTTTGATATCACCCTTGGAGGTGCCCAAGTTCGGCAATAGGTGGGAAAAGAGAACATCGGCATTGGAACCATCATCAATGAGCACTCTTTTGACGTCCCAACTCCCTATCCTTGCCATAATTAGGAGGGGGTCATCATGAAGGAACTTCATGGTAGACCTATCTTTCCGAACAAGCTTGTTCGCTGGGTTTCCAAACTCCATCATTGAGATTTCCTAGACTCTCCTTTTCCTCTTGGCTGAGGGTATCCCAGTTGTGATTCTCTGGATTACTCCTGTCGGAGGTGGTGGATGCTTTCTAGGACATCAGTTCTGATGTTAGTCGAAATCATAGTCCTCATCTTCCCCTTTCCTTTCTTCTTCCCTTATTCCTTTGGGGGATGGCATTAACAAGTATCGCTGTAGTTGGCCTTGTTTGATCAGAGATTTGATGTACTTTTTCAGCTGGAAGCAGTCCTCGGTGTCATGCCCATGGTCTCAGTAAAACTAGCAAAACTTATTCATGTTCTTCTTATTCTCCAAGGTCATGCCCTTCGGTAGTCCCTTGCCTCTCCATGGCCATCAGTATGTTTGTCCTTATGGTGTTCAAGGGAGTGAACAGCCCCTGCCTCTTCCTTCTTTGTTTTAGAGGTTTACCTCAACCCTCGGTCAGATACCGAGGTTGGTGAGCCTAACCCTCGAGATGATTGTGGTCAGACTTCGGCCCTCCATCCGCAATTCTTTGGTAGTCATGTGCTGTTCTGCCCTTTGGTAAAATTCACCAAGGGTATCAGGAGGATCTTTGGAGAACTCATAGAAGAGTTATGAGTCTCTCCGAAGTCCCTTAATCATAGCAAGGATGCAGATTTTGGGGTGGAAGTGGGCCACACTCAGCACTTATTAGTTCAACCTCTCAACATAGTCCCGAATGGTCTCCCCATTCTTTTGGGCTATGTCAAACATTTGGACAGGCATCTTCACCATCGGCCTACTTTCGATGAACTACTGGGTGAATGCGGCAGATAACTCCTGGAAACACATTATGGTCCCTGGAGCTAGGGAGTTATACCACGCAGTTGTAGGCCCTGAAAGGGTGACTTGGCATCATCAGCTTCATGCAACACCATACTGCACCTATACTTCGTCAAGTGAGCTTGGGGTCACTATGTCCATCATATGTTTCCAAGTGCAGTACTCGGAAGTCATTCAGCATAGGTGCCTCTCCCACTGCACGGATGAAGGGTGGCTCTTCTCCGGTGAATGTCTCCGACAACCTCGACCAAACAAGCTTCCAGGAGATCTGTCTTTTTACCTTTTCCAACCTCTCTAGGATCTTCTCCATGAGGGTGGTAGGACTGTTTTCCGCTCGCTGTCTATTGGTTGCCGGTAACGGAAAGCAACATCTCTTTTTCAGAAAGTAACTTCATCGGTGTGGGGACTGGGACCTCTCGTATAGAGATAGACTCTACCGGCGGGAAGTCTTTGGTTATTTTAACATCATGTCTCCCATGCGACATCCTTTGGAGGGTACATTCTCCGTTGAAGACTCATCGTGAGAGCCCCCACTTCCGGAGCTCCGGCGAGGTAACTTTGAGCTCCTCTCTTGCCAGGTGCTAGGAAAAGGCGCCCTTCCCCCAGGAGGTGGTTGTGACCACCTTTGGTGGAGCTGTTGGGTCATTTAATCCACAACAGAAAGATGAAAGTCCCATAGAAGGCTCAGCATCACCGTCAGAGGATGTTCATCCTCAGGCAAAGAAGTCTCTATTGCAGGTGGTTCAGTCACTGTTGGAGCTTCAGGCGCGGACTAGGACTTTAGGAGTCCCTTGTCCTTAGAACGCTTGGTCTCAACAACATTGACCTAAGAAGCAGTTCCCACAAACGGCGCCAAATGATGCCCGGTGGCATCCTCGTCCTATGACATGCTGCCTTGAAGGAGAGACTTCTGATATGAAGGTGCCTGAAACACTCAAAAGAACCAGGGTTAGGAGCTCCCCGAAATGTGTTTCCGGGGGAGGAGCCTTCGATGCCCAAGTCAATGTTTTTTAGAGTGGTAGTAGTAGGGAGTAGAGAATGAGGAAAATAGCGAGAGTTCTATGTCCCTTCCTTACTAAGGTCCTTCCTAAGTATTTATAGGAGGGTGGAGGGAGGTGGCTGTTTGACACATCCTGTTCAGATCGTGACATGTGTTCGGTCAGATTTGATCTGTACCCTCAGAGATAGGTATCTCTAGCTAGCCATAGGCCGTTCTAGCCATAGGACAGGGGCGTGTGAAAGGTCTCTCTGTTAGAGGCTCCTTAACCATTTTTGTCATATCTCCGCAAGACCCATTCGGAGAATGAAACCCCTTCGAGGTATAAGGCTCCTTCGAAACAGGAGGCCCCCTTTCAGATTAATATAGCTATCGAGGGCTATTAGAAGAGGCCTTTCGGCAGAGTAGGGCACTTTCAAAAGACGCTCTCCCTTGCCGAGGATAGGGATATACTTTCCCGAATTTGGTGAGTTCGCTATTCCGAAGGTGGTAGTATATAGATTTTTTGAGGTAGGTTCTCTTACCTACCAAGGGTGGTTGTCATTCACTGAGGCTGGTGCTAGGTCTTCCCCGAGGGTGGATGTTGGCCTGTTGATCTAGAGATCTCGGGGATCATGGCCCCTCAGTTTTAAGGTGGTTTTCTTCCCGAGCAAGGTAAGGGCCCTTCCTTCCTGATGTTGGTCACTCGGCTTTCCCAAGGGTGGTGCTTCTTAGGTCACTTTGGGAATTCTAGAAGGGTTAATAGCCCTTTGGCTATCATTAACCTCATAAACTATTAATCTAAAGTGTTACATTAGGGTTAAGAATCCTAGGAGTCAAAGTCTAATTTACCCTATAAAACTGACTAGGTGGTTAAAAACAACTAATTGATCCTAAATCTCCTAAAAATGTTTAAGGTAGGGGTCAATTAGGCCCTAACAAGAACAATGTTCTTTCAATATTTGGTCGGATGTGATTGAGGGTCATCTCTCCCATCATAGGAGTCTAGCCTCGATACCAAAAAATATGGTGGGATTGTGGCATTCTAGATGACTGAAACAAAAAGAGCCTCATCACCGATGAAAGTACCAATTGAATGAGTGCACATAGGTTTTTTTGTGATTTGCTCCTCTATTTCATCCATCCTTTCTAGCAGTTTTTTTAGGAGAAGATCTGATCGACCGCATCATTTGTTCATGGAGAAAGGGAAGTCTAGCAGGTAGATTTTTGTTCAAAAATGGTCGGGCCCTTTTGCTTTTGATCTTTATTTAGGTTATGATGTGGTAAGCTCTTAATGTGAGAATCACTTCATGTGCTACCTTTTGACACAAGAGGTGAACTTTTTGCTAGAGTTAGGAATTTATCCGGCAAGGTTCCTTCTCGGAAGGCCTCTTTGAGGTATTTTGTCCAAAATGTTAGGCTATCTCTATGACTTTGGTACCCATAATGCACGCAAGAATCCCATCATCAATGTCATTAGATGGTCATCCTTGGGCAAGTTAACTAGGTCACCCCATTGCTCCTCCTAAGGAGACGAAGCCTTCTCTGATAGGGTATCATGAGAAGGTCTATTCTTAGATGCCCGAGTTGTCACCACAGTGATGCACACCTAGGTTCCCACAGACGGTGCTATTTGGTGTCCTTGGGGACCTCAATCGTCTGGGCCTTGCATTGACGTCCATGAATGTAGGTACTCCAGTCAACTACAATCCCTACAAAACACCAGAACAGAGGGTGAAGGGGATCCCCAGAGTGTTTTCTGGGGGGATTCTCTAATGCCCAAGTAAGAAAATAAAGTTGGGAGTATTAAGTGAGGACAACAAAATAGCCTCCGTATACTTGGAGTGGTTCATTATATACTGGCTCCTAAGGGTGAAACTCTCAAGTCTGCCTTACATGTGTTCGGCTGGATCTTGGGACAAGGGTCTACAACATCCCAACTGCCTCTGCAGTGACCTCTTCTAACACAAGCCTTGGTGACCACTTTGCATGCTCTTGAGAGCAGATTTGTAATGGTATTTGTTTATATTGTGGTACGTCGATCCTAAGACACAAGGGGTGCACTTCCGTCAAGCAAAACACTGAAGTACCCTTGACCAAGCTCTTTTGGCTCCAAGGTCATAGTATTTGGCTGGACTAGTCCATCTGTACATGGACCTCAAGCACTGCTAAAGGCCCATAGCCTTCAACCATCAACATATTTCAATTTGAAGACTTTAGGCCTGACCTTAGCAAAACAAGGCAAGGTTTTTCCTAGTTTGCCCTCAGTACACCCTATGAGGGTCTTCGTGGTTACGCCTTAGTGCTATAGAGCACCTTGTCCCTAACTTTGATTTCTTATAGCTTAACATTCCAGTTTTTGAAAGCTACCACTCTTTGCAAAAAGGCCCTTAACCAATTCTTTGTGCCCTTCCAATAAGTCTAGCTTGGCCCTTAGGCCCACTATATTAGACAGCTATTTCAATGGTTTAAGTGCATTATTTCAATGGAAACTAAAGCATCGCTACCATAAGCAAAAGAGAATGGTGTCTTTTGAGTTGCATTCCAGCAGTTGTCCAAAAGCCCTATAAAACATTAGGTAGCTCTCCAGACCATATTCCTTTGGCCTCTCCTGGTCATTTCTTCAAACCACCTTTTGCAGCTTAGTTCAAGACTTCAACTTCACCTTTATTCTGGGGATTTGCTACTGGGGAAAAATGTATCCAAATTCCATAGTCATTGGCAAACTTTTGGAATCTTTTTTCAGCGAGTTATGTCCCATTATCCACTACCAGTACCCTTTAATAGCCAAACCTACATATAACGTTTTTCCACAATAATTTTTTAATTTCTTTTACCAAAATAAATGCCAATGACTCTACTTTTATCCATTTTGTGAAATAGTATACTGCCACCACAAAGTACTTTACCCCTCTCGAGGCAGTAGGGAGTAAGCCTATGAGGTTTATACCCTAGATGGTAAAAGGACAAGGATAATTCATTGCTGTCACAACCTCAGAAGCCATTCTTTGCTTAGGCGCCTAACATTGGCAGCCATCATAGATTCTAATAAGCCTAGATGCATCATGTCTTAAGGTTAGCCAAAAATATCCCTGTCAAAGAATAGCACCTGCCAACGCATCCGTACCGATGTGAGAACCACACCTTCCTTCATGTATTTTTCTTAGGATGGGCCCTATTTCTGCTTCGCTGATACAATTTTACAAATGACTAGAGTAGCCATGTAGATAAAAGCTCTTCATCGATGAGGAAATATCTACCAGCCTGCCTCTTGACAGTTGAGGCTTTGAGTAGGTCATCAGGGATCTTTCCTTTGGCTAGAAATTTCCAAAGTAGTGCTCTCCATCCTTCTTGAATGCTCATTATGTAAGTTACATCTATGCTTCACACTTTTACTTTTCAATGAACTTTTCTGACTTAGCTAAAGCATCCGTTAGCACATTCTCTCATTAAGGGACCATTTTTTAAGCATTTGATCAAACTTTTCTAACATTTCCTTTGTGAGCTTGAAATACTTGATGAGTCTCAGCTCCCTAACCTTATCTTCCCCTTTTAATTCCTGAACTAACAACTATGAATCACTGTAAGCCTACTTCCTGGTGCTCCATGCCTGATGCTCCATCAATGAATAAGTACCACTCTAGTTCATTGTCTTCATCAGTAGAGATCTATTCTTCAAGGCTTAGTGGCAGTTTGGCAATGAAATTTGCCTTCATCACCGAGCTCAATTCACCATTTAGAAAGTCTCCTTGAGTGATCTACTTTCTTCATAATGTCTTGTAGGAAAGACCACTTCAGATGATGACTGAGTAGCCTTGAAAGTAAGGTTGAAGGCCTCATCCTAGCAGAACTAGGGCATATATGGCTTTTTACAGCATTGGGTAATTCACCTCAGCTCCATTAAACAATTTTCTCACATAGTATACAAGCCATTATTTTTCAACCATATCCTTATATACTACGATTACTACCTTTTCACTGATGGCAAGGTAAAGCGCAAGAGGTTCACCTTCATTGGGCTATCTAAGAATGGGTATGTTACGGCCCTCGTTGTGGAAAACTTGATCGAGGAAGGCAAAATAATTAGAACTTAGTTTGGAACCTTATTTTAAGGTCACATAGCAAGAATAAGTTTGTTAGGCAAAGTTCACTATGTTTTGAAGAGTTTAATGCACCAAATTGAGTTTGAGGGAAAATTAGTAATTTTGCATCCTGAAGTGTTACGCAGAGTCGTGAGGGTTGAAAATGAGTTTTGGAAACTTAACTCTTGCTTTAAATCCAAAATTAAGATTAAATAAACAATATTTGACTAGGAATTGACTTGAGTTACTATTTAACGAATAGGGCATTTTCTAAAACTAAGGAAAGTTTGAGGGCTAAACGGGAAGAAACTTAGTTTAAACTTGGTAAAGGCGATGAGGCTACCATTGTTGATCTTTTTACTTCCATTCCCGATTTCAACCTTGCCCTCACCATTTCTTCTTGAATTCTTGCCCAAAACCAAGTGTTTTGGTGGAATTTGAAGGCCCAATGGGTATATAAGCTTTGGGAAACTTTTTTCAAGCTTAGTTTATGGATTTAAAGTTATTTTCCACATTTTCCAATTGGTCCCCTATTTTTTATGGGAGGTAACACTAATTTCTTGTTCATCTCTTCTTTATTTGATGTTTTGAAGCTTGGGTTGTGTTTAGTTGTTGATAGTTTGTTGTCTTGTGCTTTGGTTTGTATGGAACTTAGGGAGGACTTTGTGGAACTTTATTCTTTGAAAAGAGTTGCCTAATCCTTGTTTGTGACTTGAAATTAAGGTAAGGGAGTTTTGGTTTCAAGCTTGATTAATGCTATTGGAGTATTGTTGCTTAAAGCATTCAAGTAGTTATTGCAATAACATTTGTTAGTGGGCAAGTGTGATCATGGTGAACTAGGTGATTGATTAAGTTTGATGTCATGTTTTAATGCATCATAGTTATGTTTGTGGTAGTTTCTTGTGGGCTTTGTAACTTGCTTTATAGATATAAGGAATTGGAAGACCATCCAATCATGTTTGGGCAGTAACTAAACAGGATGTAAAAGAAGTTGCATCCAAGTGTTAAGTTGATTAGGAATCAGAATTTAGAGGACCAAATTTTTTAGGGAGTTGAAAATGTAATGGCCGCTTGAAAAAAGACCTTGTTATGGCCCCTTTAGCGGGAGGCTTAGCTAAAAGAGGTAAATTGATTAAATTTCTAATTTAATGCCTTATTTTATGTTAACTATGAAACATCAAGCCTGTTAGGCAAGGTTTACTAGGTCTTGAGGAGTTTATGGCACCAAAAGAGATTAAGGGTAAAATGGTAATTTTGCATCCCAAGGTGTTGGGTTGAGTCCCGAGAGTTAAAAACATGTTTTAAAACCCAACCGTTACTTAAAAGCCAGAATTTTGCCTGTGTTTAAGGTTTGACTAAGGTTTGACCATAAGTTACTATTTAGGGTAAGGGGCTTTTTGTTAACTTAAAGAAAGTTTGGAAGTTATCGAAGTTAAAGCTTTAAACTTGTCGAAGAAGAGGTTATGGCTACTATTGTTCATTCATTCTCCTTCTAGACCCAAGTTTAGCCTTTCCCTCTCCATTGGTTCTTGAATTATTTCTTAAAACCAAGAGTTCTTGGTGGAATTTGGAAGCCATAAGGGCATACAAGCTTTGGACAACCTATTCCAAGCTTGATTTTTGGTTTGGTAAGTTATTTTTATGTTTTTCTTGCTTGAGATGGTTTTGAATGTGAGGTAACATGATTTCCTTATTGATTTCTTGTTCATTCAGTGTTTTAAGGCATCGGTTTTGTTTAGCTTGTGTTAATTTGGTGCCATTTGGTTTAGTTTGCTTGGAACCTAGGTGAATCTTAGAGGAACCTTGCTCTTGGTGAGGAATTTCTTGATCCTTGTTTGTTACTTGAAATTAAGGTAAGGGATTTAAGGTTCTATACTTAATTGATGCTATTTAGGTGTTAATGCTTGTTGTAAACAAGTAGTTTGATCAATAGCATTGGTTAAAGGGGAAGGTTGTTCATGGTGGAGTGCATGCTTGTTTAACCTTGGTATGATGTTTGTGATGCATCATGAGTGCATTTTTGTTAGTGCATTGTGCCCCATGCAACATGTTTTATAGCTATGAGGAATTGGAAGCCATTCCAAGCACATTAAGTATGCTTTCGAGGCCTTCCATGGTACATAAAGCACAAGTTGCCAAAAACTAGGCACGAATTGGTTGGGGATGTGTTGCCAAGGTTGGGATGCATCATGGAGCCCTCATGAAACAACCAAAGAGTTATATATTGTGGGCATGTATTGCCATAGGATTGTTTCCCAGCAAAACCAACTTCTACTATGGGGTTCCAAGGGAGGGCCTAGGGGGTGCTTTGGGTGCCTAAATGTCAAGGTGTCTCGATAGTACCCCAACACCTTCTATACTTCCTTAGGACCTAAGAGTTTTCTTATAGTTTTTGTGGCCACGTAAGTCATCCATAAGAAAGCAATAATTAATGGCCAAAGTGATGCACCATTAGATTGGGTTTGAGGTTTAGTACCATCAAGTACCTTGCCAAACCTTTGCCTATGAGGTTTTCATGTCGAAAACTCAGTAAGAATCGTTGGTTCTTTGAAACCTAGTTGAAATAGGTCTAACCATAGTGCCCCTGTACAAGATAAAGGAGGTTCAACTAGTGATAAACTTCACTAGTTAAACTAGTAGGCAATGCTTGCTAGTAACCAAGGTTTGGCCTTGTAGTTTAAGGACAAGGTAGAGGACAAGTCCCAATGGAAAAAAACTAAACACACATAGGTTTAACCTCACATTGTATGAGGTCATAATAGAATACATATGCTCATATATGTGTTGTCTTTAGTATTTTTCCTTACAAGATAAAGATCTTTTACTGAGAATTACAAATTCTCACTCTTTTATCTTATGTTGTACAAATTCTAATATAGTTGAGCCCAATAACCACTCAGGGTTGTCATGGTAGTCTTTTTTTATAGGTACAATATTATGAGAATCACTGTGATTCTAGTTCTTAAGGTTACTTGTTGGTTAAGGTTTCATACTAACCGTAGTTCTCTTTGGCGCAGTGGCTAGTAAAGCACATGGAGGACTTTTTTTTGGCTCATCACTGGGATTATATCCAGGCTGGGAGTTAGATGGACAGATTTTGGTAGGAAAGCCTTGCGAATATTGTATGCACTACTTGCCTCCTTTCTGTATCAATAGACTGAAAGGCTCTAGGGTTGCTTTTGTGTAAGGGGCATAGCCTTCTTTCACTCACATGGTTATTTTGTGTAGTTATGATGATAAAAATGATGGATTGCTAAGCTTTGACATATTTAAACCTTGGTTTATATGGAAAATGCCTAGGCTATGAGTATGTTTTATGTTTTCCACTTGTGTGAGTCAAAGCAAATCTACATGCATACTTGCATTTTTACATTAATTAACTGGTGACATAAAGTTTTAACAAGGGTGCACATAAATAACTAGCCAATTTTCAACCAAAATGAGACCTGGTCTCACAAGTGTCCTGGGCAGGGCCAAGAAGGATTGTGTCAGTTAGTATCAGAGCCTGGTTCAAAGACTATGGAGGGTAGGAATTGAGATCTAGTTTAAAGTCCATGTGCTAAGATAATTAGTACTAACCTACATTTATGGAATGTTGTCTAGCTTTGGTTGCAGGTTGCTATGGTTGAAACTAGGTCAGGAGCTACTAGAGAAGCTAAGGACCTTAGTGAGGATTCTAGTGATCTGGTTGTGGCAAGGTTGGATGAGATATCTAGGGTGCATCAGGGAATGACTTATACTATGCTGCAGGTGGCATAGGCATGACCACCATTCTAAAGGAGTTATTTTAAGACCAAGAAAATGGAAGAGCCATCTTAGAGAAAGACGACCAAGAGGGTGACCTACCCTAAGGTCAAGAAAGGCATGCCAGCCATCGGCAAATGCCTAGGGTCCATGAGAGGTAGGCAAGTAATTCTAAGCATAAGGAGGAGCAACAGGACTTTGAGGCTCCAAAGAAGGAAAGAGACACCATATCAGATGAAATTGCATGAGAACTTCAAGATGATTGACGNACCAAGTTTTCATCGGTTGAATCAGATAAACTGGCTCTTTATTTATGGAGGCTATGAGTCAAACCAGAGGATGGCCTTAGTACCTTTCTTTTTAGATAAAAGGCTAGCTTATTGTGGGATGATGTGTTGGAGATGTTAAAGGAAAGCAATGAGAACTGACCATAGTATAAAGAAATGGTACTTATGTGGTTAGACTTTAAGAGAAATTTCTAGAAAGAGTACATTAGTGAGGCGGCACAAGGCTAAATAAGGATTCAATTTGAGAATCTCACTCAAGAAGAGATGTCTGTAAGGGACTACAAGTAGTGCTACAATTCATCCACCTTATATGCTCCATACATGGCCAGAAATGATGACCTCAAAGGCAAAAAAGTGTTGGGTTTTGAGAGCCAAACAGCGCAATGGAATTTAACTGAAACCCTCCAGGATCCAAGTGAAACGGGGTAAACCGGGTGTTCAAAAATTTTCATACCTAATTTTCGGTTGAGATCTCTCACTCAACTGTAGAGTTGAATCACAAAACTTGAACAGTTGACATGTTTAAGCCCTCTATGGTATCCACACGAGCCTCTCGGGATCACCACGCTTCCACCGTGTCCCGGCAGATGCGTTTCTCTTGCGCTCACAGTGCTAGCTTGCGTCCTCCAAGGNTTCAAGTTCTCCAACTTGTACCCATATGTAGACTACATATCTTATATTAGTCTCCACATATGCTAGTCGTTTTGTATTATTGCAACCCACTCCACAATAATACTATACCAGGGATGTTTAAGAATATCATTGTTCTAGGGTTACAATTATGTTTGTTAAGTTACGTAGAAACAAAACAACAAACATAATCGCTGGATTAATGCCTTAATAAAATATCATGACTCAATGTCCAAAAATACAATCATCTCATGATTGGCCTTTTGGGCACAACACTAACAATAAGTTCCTCCAAGGCCTTAAGCCCATGCTTCTAAGGTATATGGCAATGGTGGATATTCAGAGTTACCACCAAATGGTTCAAAAAAAGTTGGCTTTGGAGAGCAAAACTAAGGATTTGAAGACTTAGACCAAGAAGATGGAGGTTAGACCTTCCAACCTAGGAAAAAGCACCAAGAAATGCCTGATGGTGGGAAAGGTGGTTGAGAGTCAAGGGCTAGCCAAAAGGAAGAAAGAGGGCTTGTGCCTTAGGTGTAGGAGGTTTCATGGCTCTAAGCCATGCACTTTAGTAACAAATATTTGTAATAATTATGGTCAAAGTGGTCAATACGTGAGAGAATGCCCATAGGCCCTCCCCCACCAAGTACACCTACGGTTCAACCCCCTACACCCTTTACCATAAAAAATTGACTTGGTGTTGCCGCAATAGTAGTTCAACCAAGGGTCTTCACCTTGGCTAGTCAGGTGACTAAGAAGCCAGCCCCTATTCAAGGTAATTTTACAATTCACAACGGTAGCGTTAGAGTATTATTTGATATTGGTGCTACGCTTTCTATGATATCATCTACCATGGTAGATCAATTAAAATTGCAGCGTGATATTTTCAATGAGTTGAAACTCATTAGAACTACAGGGAAGAGACTTACTATGGCCAATGAGTTTGTTAATAGGTATCCCTTTTAATTAGGCAACCATGACTTTGCTTGTCAGTTATAGGTTATAGAACTGAGGTCGTATGACCTAGCATTAGGAATGGATTGGCTAAGCAAGCACAAGGCACAAATTGACTGTGCTAGTCACTCAATCAATTAATGCTCAGGGAGCTAAGAAATTGCACCTTAGACCCATGGATTCCATCCTCATAGTCGATGAGTAAGAATACCACGCTTTGAATGGGTTGGCCATAAAAGAGGAACTTAAGGAAATTCCTATACCAATAATTTTCTTGATGTGTTTCAAATAGATTAGCCTGGGTTACAACCTAAGCGGGACACCAAGTTTTCCATCAATCTCCAATCTGGAGCAAAACCAATTTTTATACCTCGTTACCACATGTTAGTTTGTGAAATGGATGAATCAAAGAAATAGTTGGTAGAGCTACTAAAGAAAGGGTTTATAAGGCCTAGTGTATCACCTTGAGAAGCTCTAGTGTTGTTTGTTAAGAAGAAGGATGGAACATTGAGACTGTGCATCAACTACAGGAAGTTGAATGTAGTGACAGTCAGGAATAAGTATCTACTTCCTAGGATTGATGATCTGTTTGATAGACTGAAGGGAGTAATGGTGTTCTCTAGGATTGACCTTTGGTCTAGGTAATTCCATATCATATTTAAAGAGGGACACATACTGTAGACCTCATTTTGGATAAGATAGGGGCACCAAGAGTATATAGTTTTGTCGTTCACCACAACCAATGCCATGGCAATATTCATGGAGGCCATGAATAGGATCTTCAGACCATTTTGTCAAAGTCTTCATTAATGATATTTTGGTATATTCACAGTCTACCTAGGAGCATGAGGGGCACTTTAGGAAGATTTTGCAAGTGCTGAAGGATAATCAATACTATGTAAAGTTGTCTAAGTGTGACTTTTCGTCCAAAAGGATATAGTTTTTGTGGCACATCATAAGCGCTCAAGGTTTGTCAGTTGACCCTGAGAATGTTCAGGCAGTAGTTGAGTGCAAAATGCCAACTATAGTTACAGAGATTTGGAGCTTCTTAGGCTTGGCCAGCTACAATTAGAGGGTCATAGAGAAATTCTCTATGATAATGGCACCATTGATAGCCTTGACCAAGAAAGCTTAAAAGTTTGATTGCACGCTGAAGTGTGGGTGGCTTACTTTTGATTGGACATTGAAGTGTGAAGAGGCTTACTTGGAGTAGAAGAAGAGTTTGACAAGCATGCTAATACTCATCTTGATGAACCTGAACAAGGTCTTTATAGTGTATACAGATGCATGGGGTTCTGGTTTACGATGTGTATTAATGCAGGGAAACCAAGTAATCACCTATGGCTTAATGTAGTTAAGCCCTACTAAGTTGAACTACCTAGATCATAACCTTGAGCTAGTAGCGCTAGTCTTCATACTCAAGCTTTGAAAGCATTACTTGATGATAAGGTCGTTATGAATTTTCACCGACTACAAGAGTTTGAAATACTTGTTCACTCAAAAGGAGTTGAACATGAGGCAACAGTAGTGGATTGAGTTCATAAAAGACTTTCACTATTTGATTGAGAATTGCACCAGCAAGGGAAATGTTTAAGTGGATGCACGTTGCCTAAAGCATACGGGAGTGGTCCTATCAAAGGATCAAGCTATTAGTTCCTTTGAAGGAACACTGGGGGGTTATTTTTTGGCATTGCATGAGATTTAGCAAGACCAAGAAAGGTCCCTAGCTTGCACTATGGAGGTTCAATTAGCTTGGTTGGCTAGGGTAAAAGAAGCTCAAAGCAAAGATACATTGTTGAGGAATATTTCAACCAAGGAGACACTCGGTACCATGTGCATTGACTTTATGTACCGAATGTGGAAGAATTGAGGCAACAAGTCTTACAGGAGGCACATAGTAGTAGGCTAAACATTCATCCCAGTATTAGTAAGATATACCATGACTTGAAGACACATTTTTGGCACCCGGAACTCAAGAAGATTGTGGCCAGGCATGTGGCTTAGTGTTTGAGATGCCAAATGGTAAAATCAGAGCATCAAAAGCTGGCAGGTACTCTCTAAAGTTTACCTTTACCGAAGAGGAAGTGGGGATACATTATGATTGACTTCCTAGTTGGGTTACCAAATACCCAGAACCAACATGATTCAGTATGGGTAGTGGTTGATAAGTCGACCAAGTTGGCACACTTTATACCTATAAAGATTACCTATACATCAGAGAAGTTTGCTTAGTTGAATATTAAGAAGATCATCCTCAAACCAACAAATAGTTCAAGAGAGTGATATAAACCTTGTAAGACATGTTACGTATGGACTTCTGATGTGATTGAGATCAACACCTACCACTTATCGAGTTTTCTTATAATAACAGTCAAGAAGCTGTTATAAGTATGGCACCATATGAGGCATTATATGGTAGGTGGTGTATGATGCCCCATTTTTAGGTTGACCCTTTGGATAAGGTAGTTATCGGACCGGAGATTATAGTCGACACCTTTGCTAAGATTAGATTAATCCAGAAATAGATTAGAGCAGCAAATGACTGGTAGACTACGTATCCCAACCTGAGGATATGGGAATTGAGCTTTGATATTGGTGACAGAATACTTCTTAAAGTATCGCCCATGAAAGGAGTAGCCTAGTTCAAGTAGAGGTGCAAGTTAGCTCCAATATACATTAGCCCTTTTAAAATTTTAGAGACTGTGTGGAAAGTTGCATATCAGTTGGTGTTGCCACCCAACTTGTCCCAAGTGTACAGCATATTCCACATTAGTCTTTTAAGAAAGTACATACTTGATCCAAGACAAGTAGTTACCTTATTGGAAATTCCTATACAGGAGGACTTGGCCTATGAGGAGAGGCCTATTAAGATCCTTGATAAGCAAGTTAGGAAACTCTGCACCAAATGGATTCTAGTGGTTAAGAATCTTTGGTTGAACCATAGCAAAGAGGAAGCTACATATGAGACAGAGTCGGATATGCTAAAGAGATATCCTAGTGAATTCCTTCAGTTGCAGCTAAATTTGGGATACCAAATTTCAAAAGAAGGAAAGGATGTTACAGCTCTCCTAGTGGGAAGCTCAACTAAGGGAGGTAAATTGGTTAAATTCCTAGTTTAGTACCTTGTTTTTAAGTTAACTAGGCAAGATCAAGTAGGATAGGCAAGGTTTACTAGGTGTTGAGGAGTTTATGACACCAAAAGAGGTTGGCGTAAAATGGTAATCTTGCATCCTAAGATTTCAGGCTGAGTCCTGAGAGTTAAAAACAAGTTTGAAAATCCAACCCTTGGTTAAAACCCAAAAATTTGCCTAAGTATTTAAGGTTTGACTGAGGTTTGACCTTGAATTACTATTTAGGGAAAAGGGCTTTTCGTTAGGTTAAAGAAAGTTTAGGACTTATTAAGGTTAAAGCTTTAAACTTGTGTAAGAAGGGGTTTTGGTTGCCATTGTTCATTCTTTCTCCTTCTAGACCCGAGTTCAACCTTGCCCTCTCCAATTCTTGTTGAATTCTTGCTCAAAATTGAGAATTGTTGGTGGAATTTAATGGCCTCAAGAGTGTACAAGCTTTGGGCAACCTATTTCAAGTTTCTTTGTTGGCTTGGAAAGTGATTTCCACTTTTTTCTTACTTCATCTGGGTTTGAATGTGAGGTAACTTTATTTTCCTTATTGATTTCTTGTTTGTTTTGTCTTTTAAGCCATTGGTTTTGCTTAAGTTGTGTTAATTTGGTGCCATTTGCTTTGGTTTACTTGAAACCTATGTAAATCTTATATGAACCATTCTCTTGGTGAGGAATTGCTTGATGCTTGCTTGTTACTTGAAATTAAGGTAAGGGATTTAAGGTTCTATGCTTAATTGATGATATTTGAGTGCTAATGCTTGTTGGAAACAAGTAGTTTGACCAATAGCATTCGTGAGAGGGCAAGGTTGTTTGTGGTGGACTCGATCTTTATTTAAGCTTGGTATCATGTTGTCATGCTTGATAAGTGTGTTTGTAAAGGTGCATTATGTCCTATGCAACATTTTTTTACAGCTATAAGGAATTGGAAGCCATTCCAAGAACTTTAGGCATGCTTGGGAGCCTTTCCAAGGTACTTAGAGCACAAGTCAGAAAAAACTAGGCATGAAAAGGTTGGGGATGTGTCACTGAGCCCTCATGAAGTAGCTAGAGAGTTGTATACTGTGGGGACATCTTGCCATAGGCTTCTTTCCTAGCAAAATCAAATTTTGCTAAGGGGTTCTAAGGAAGGTCCTAGGGGGTACTTTGGGTGCCTAAACATTGACATATCCTGGTGGCACTCTAAAACTTTCTAAACTTCCTTAGGATCTAGTAGTTTTCTTGTAGTTTTGGTGGCCACCTAGGTCTCCCACTAGTTAGGCTAGTAAGCAATTCTTGCTAGTAAATAAGGTTTTGCCTTGTAGTTTAAGGACTAGGTAGAGGACAAGTCCCAAAGAACTAAAACGCTATTCATATAGGTTTAACCTCATGTTGTATAAGCTCATAGTAGAATACATATGCTTATATATGTGTTGTCCTTAATGTTTTCCCTTGCAAGATAAACATCTCTTACTGAGAATTACAAATTCTCACTCCCTTATCTTATGTTGTGTAGATTCAAATGTAGTTGAGCTTGATAACCACTAAGGGTTGTTGTGGTAGTATTTTTAGTAGGTATATTGTTATAAGAATCCTTGTGATTCTAGTTCTTATGCTTACTAATTGGTTTCTTACTAACTATTCTTTTCTTGGACACAATCGCAAGTAAAGCACGTGGAGGACTTTTTTTTAGGCTCACCACTGGAGTTGCATCTAAGGTGGGAATTAAATGGAAAGGCCTTAGTAGCAAAGCCTTGTGTATATTGTATGCACTAGTTGCCTCCTTTGTGTATGGATAAAGTGAACGACTCTAGGGCTGGCTTTAGGTAGGGGTATAGTCTGCTTTTGTTAGGATGCCCTCACATGCTTATTATGTGTAGTTATGATGACAAAAATGATGAGTTGTTAACCTTTGACTTATTTGAACCTTGGTTTCTATGAAAAAGTCTAGTCTATGTGAATATTTTATATTTTCCACTTATGTGAGTTAGAGCAAGTCTACATTAATACTTGCATTTCTAGGATAATTAACTAGTGACATGAAGTTTTAACAAGAGTTCACATAAATAACTAGCCAATTGCAACCAATGTGAGACCCATCTCACAAGTTTCCTAGGTAGGGCCAAGAGGGGTCATGCCAGACCTAGCTCAGACGGTCCAAGTAAGTGAAAGTCCCAATTAAGTACCTCATTTAATGTTTTATTATGCAAGTGAAACAAGCTAGTTAAGTTTTAGAAGGTTCTGAAGTCAACGGAGGCAACTAAGGGTCATTTAGTGCATTTTGATAATTTTGCCCAACACCAATGCCACTTACCATTACCATGTTCATAGATTTAGTAAAAAATGGTTCATAAGTATAAAATTGACCCAATTAAGCAAGACCATAAGTTTTATAACCTATAGGAACCCAAAAAATTTCATGGAAAGTCTGAAGTGTACAAACTTGAGATTTTGAGCTAACTATTGTAAAATGGACACCTAAGGCTAAAATTGTCTTAAGATAAGTTAAGCGAGCTAAGTGGAATTGTTTAGGACTTATTTGAGAGCCCATGGAAAGTCTAAGAAAGGCCAAAATGTGGCCAAGTGGAGATTGGGAAGGTTTCTCTCCTCCAAGCCCCATGGATGAACCTCTCAAGCTCAAGAAATCAGCAATTCTTGTTGAATTTGATGGCCCCTAAGTGAAAACAACCTAGCTTAAGCTAGGAGGTTTGACCTCAAACTCAAGGTAATTGCTACTTTTCTAGATTAGGTTCAATTCTTACATCAGCATATATTGGTCTTGGCAAAGCGTAACTAGGTGCTAATTATGAAGTTTTTTTCTTAGAACTTTAAAAAACACCATTGAAGCTCTATAGTGAACAGTGCTACATCAACTTGCTTGATCTTGCATTTCAAGGATTGAGACAAGGGATTTAAGTTTTCCCTAAGTTATATTGATGCATTTTGGTTGTTAGAAACTTTGGGAGTAAGATTTGGTTGAGCCTAAAGTGGGAAATCAAGTAATAAAATGAATGGGCATGAGACAATGCGGATGTAGGCATCCTAAAATCCCAAATACAATCATATGAATTGGGAGGTGCATTCACACCAAGACCAATGACCCTCTCCTAGCCACAATGCAATGTCATCACTCAATTGGTGCGATCACACCACTCCCTAAAAGGTGGATGTATGGCTTCCATGCATGGTTATGTAGTCCTAAGCCTCCAATATAGTTTCCTAAGTGTTCTAAGTGATGCCTTTTTTAGGTGAACAAAAGGCTCTAACCCTCCCCTAATTTAGCATAATGCATTAGTAAAGGTAGAAAATAAGGGTAGTGGCTCAAAGACCAAGTAACTTGAAAGCTAAGAAAGCTTAAGTACATCAGAAAAATTTGTGCCTTAATGATCCAAGTGTGGGCCTTGACCTCGTGCAGTAAGCAGCAACTCAAGTCTAAATGTTTTGGCTCTCAATGAAGGCCTATAGGGGCAAAGAAAAGCTAAAAAAAATGTTGGGATCCCAAAAACAAGGATGAGGGATTATAGCCCTGGGCACTTAAGGAATACTAAGGAGCCCAAACATGCTCAATAAGCTTGTTAAGTTAAAATACTTGGTATGTATAGCCACTAAAAGGGTAGCAAGAGGTGGGTAAATTATTCAAGTGTTGTGTGGATAAGGGGGATCTGTGCCTTAAAGAGAAAGGCATATGTAGGTTTTAGACCCCTAATGATCCAAGGTTTGGGTTTGTGAACCCTCAGGCACTAGCGAGGACTTGAGAGTGCTCTAACCATGTCTTCGATTTGACAAGAATGAGCTACTAATGGGCTTGATAAGTAAAGCCACTAAGGATTTACTTCCCAACACAATAAGAAAGAGAAAGATGAGGGTTTTGGGATCCAAATATAGTGCAACAGAAACAACCAAAATACTTCTAGGATCCATGTTAAATCGGGTAAGCTGGGATTATAAAAATTTTTGTACCTTTGCAGGTCAAGATCTCTTAGTCAGCTATTGAGCCAAATCAAATAACTTGAACAGTTGCCATGTCCAAGCTCTTTAAGGTATCCACACTAACCAGTTGGATCACCATGCCTCCTCCACAAATTTGGCTAGCGCATTCCTCTTGTACTCGTAGTTCTAGCTTGTATCCTCCAAGGAAGACAAAAGGGGAGTATGGCTTGGATTTTAGATCTTTTTTCTAATTTTGTCTAGAAAAAATTGGTTCATTCTCAAAACCTAATCCAATATATAGTGGTGTGTGACTCTCAAGACAAGTTGGTTTCATAAACCTAACTCAATTAGGCCTAATTTTGGGCCTAATAATGGGCTCAACATTTTTGCCAACAATTAATCCAAAGTTTCCATCAAAAGATCAACCCACCAATTTTGGCCCACGTACTCAAACAATCCAGCCAGCTCTAGGTGTGCAACCCTATAGCCTTTTATCATGTTAGCAATGATCATTAATCACATTTTTTATCATAAACAATGAGTGGTATTTAGAAACACATCATTGCTACCCAAGTGACAAGATAGTCTATCACTTGACCAAACCTCCATGGTCATTATCTACATATGCCATCATCCCTTTGTTCGAGATATTGAGATCAAGCATGAGACATGGAATGTGTCATTCTCATATAACCCAATCTTTGGTCTCTTGATTCCCAAGTAAACTGGCTAAATCAATGACATTGATATCTTATATCAACTCATCTAAGTATGGCTATGCATTTCCTTAGACTCACTGAATTAAGAGGCCTAAATATACCATTCCTATTATATAAAAGGGACAAATCCTATCTTGATCATACAAATCCTTCCACATAATATGTGACATACCCAATGACCATCATTTATGTTCACTCAGTTACGAGCAAGAAAGAGTATTATTAAAGTATATGACTCAATGTAAGGAAACTTGATGATCTCAGTTCAAATGACTACATATACCATGATCAATATGAGAACCTCTTATGCCATTCATATAACAATCCATGTAGCTTTCTCATGGCAGATAAGTCTAGTATACA
Source organism: Aquilaria agallochum (assembly GCA_000696445.1). Lineage (NCBI taxonomy): Eukaryota > Viridiplantae > Streptophyta > Magnoliopsida > Malvales > Thymelaeaceae > Aquilaria > Aquilaria agallochum. Next base: position 21,655 of record KK904153.1, read on the forward strand.
TGTTCTCCAACATATAACCATATGTAGACTACTTATTTGATTTTAGTTTCCACATTTGCTAGTCATTATGTATTATTGTAACCTACTCTACAATAATACTTGACTAGGGATGCTTAAGAATACCACTAATCTAGGGTTATAATTATGTTTGATTACGTTAAACAAAAAAAACAACAAACACAATTATTGGAGTAATGCCTCAATAAAATATCATGACTCAATGTCAAACATACAATCATCTCATGTTGGCTTTTGAGCACAACACCAACATCTAGCAAGTGACAAGTTACTCCAAGGTTCTCAGAAGTGCATGCGGTAAGAATGTGTAGGTGATGACTTACACAAAAGGAAATTGTTATGGGACTTCAGAGGTAAAGTATCCTAGATGTGAAGAGCCAATGTCCAGTACCTCAACCATATAAGCTCATAGCAAGATATTCACCCACGAGTGTGAAAAAAGACCCAAATGCTTGTACATGTGTCACATTCATCCATTAGTTCATATTTTCATTGTGATAGCTGAAGGGCTATCACCCATAAAAACCTTCTCCCTCGGTAGAACTTAACACCACCCCCGGCAGATTAGTAACACCAACTTTAGGAAGAACCTCTCCACCACCCTCGGTAGTACACACAACCAACTTCGAGGAAAAGGCTCCTCACCATCCTCAGAGAGGCAGACTACCTACCTCGGGAATATGGGTTCACCATCCTCAGCAAAGGAAAACATCATTCGAAGATGGTCAACCCATCCGAAGGGCTATCTCCAGTAGCCCTCGGAGGAAATCCCTAGCCAAAAAGGTCTTATACCACCGACAGGGTCTCATGGAGAAATGACAANGCCTCTTCCCATCTTTCTATAAATACTTGGGAGGCTTCTTGGTAAAACAAACGGGACTCTCTCCCTTTCCTACTCTCTGCTCTTAACCACTGCTCTCCCATATACAAACTTGGGCGTCTGAGGCTTCTCTCCTAGAAACACACTATGGCGAGCTTCTAACCTACCTTCTTCAAAGTCTTGCAGATATCTTCTCATCGGAAGTCTCTCTTTCAGGCCAGCATGTCACACAACAAGGATGCCACCGAGCATCATTTGGTGCCATTTGTGGGAACCCATTCTCAAATCGCTATTGTTAAAACCCGGCGTTCAAAGGACAAGGGACTTCTGAGGTCCAAATCTGCACCAGAAACTCAAGCAATGACTGAACAACCTATAGTAGACACTTCCCTGCCAGAAGATGAACGTCCTCTGACGGTCACGATGGGCTTTCTACATGATTTTCAGAGCCCTATCATGGCTGAAATGATGCAATAGCTGGGCGAAAGGTGGTCACAACCACTTCCAAGAGGAAAGGCATCCTCTCCAAATACCCGTAAGGAGAAAAGCCCAAAGTCACCTCGTCAGAGCTCTGGAACTGGGGGTTCTCACAATGAGTCCTCAACAGAGAACATAACATCCAGGGGATGTCGCACTGGAAGAGCAGTGATGAAAGGGCCTAGAACTTCTCACTGATGAAGTCTGTACCCAAATGGGAAGTCCCAGTCCCCCTACCAATGAAGTTACTCGCCAAATAAAAGACGTCACTCTCCATTGCCAGTGACTGCCAGACAATAAGGAGAGGACAGTGCTACCATCCTTATGGAGAGAATCCTGGAGAGGTTGGAAAAGGAGGAAAAAAAGGTTTCTCAAAAGCTTGTCTGGTCAAGGTTGTCGGAGACCTTCACCAAAGAAGAGTCACCCTTCATCCGTACGATGGTAGAAGCACCAATGCCCAGTGATTTTTGAGTACCACACCTGGAGACATATGATCGGTGAAGCGACCCCCAAGCCCACCTGACAAAATATAGGCATAGCATGGTGTTACATGGTGTTGATGACACCACCCTCTACAAGTGTTTCAAAGTCACCTTGTTAGGGCCAGCAACTGTGCGGTATAACTCCCTAACTCCCGAAACCATAATGGGTTTCCAAGAGTTATCCACCACATTCACCCAACAGTTCATCAGAAGCAGGCCAATAGTGAAGATTCCCGTCCAAATGTTTGACATAGCCGAAAAGAATGGAGAGACCATTTGGGACTATGTCGAGAGGTTCAACTAAGAAGCCCTCAATGTGCCCGACTTCTGCCCAAAAATCTACATCCTCACCATGATCAGGGGACTTAGGAGGGACTTACAACTCTTCTACGAGTTTTCCAAAGACCCCCCTAACACCCTCGGAGAATTCTACCAAGGGTAGAGCAGCACATGATAACCGAGGAGCTAAAGATGGATGCCCCGAAGTCTGAGCATAGTCACTTTGAGAGTCAGAGTCACCATCCTTGGTATTCCACCGAGGGAGAGGGCAGACCTTGGACAACAAGGGGAAAGAAGCCAGTATCATTCACTCCCCTAAATACTACAAGAACAAACATCTTGAAGGCCATGGAAAGGCATGGAACCGTAATCCAACATCCAAAGGCCATAACCTCAGACAACAAGAAGAACATGAAGAAATTCTGTCAATTTCATCAGGACCACAGGCATGATATCGAAGATTGCTTCCAGCTGAGAAAGTATATTGAATCTTTAATCAAGCAAGGGAAACTTTGACGCTACCTACAGATGTTGTTTCCCAAAGCTAGAGAATGAAAGGAAGAAGAGAGGGAAGGAGAGGATGAGGACTATGATTCTGACCGACTTCGAAACCGAAGCCCCAAAAAGCACCCACCACCTCTAACAGGAATAATCCAAATAATCACCATTGGCATACCCTCAGCTGAGAGGAAAAAGAAAGTCTAGGAAATCTTGAAGATGGAATTTGGCAACCTTCCAAACAAGCTTGTCCGAAAAGATGGGTCTACTGTAAAGTTTCCACACGATGACCCTCTTCTAATCATGGCAAGGATAAGAAGCTGGGATGTCAAAAGGGTGCTGATTAATGATGGGTTGAACGCCGACGTTTTGTTCTCCCATTTGTTGCTAAATTTGGGCATCTCCAGGAGTGACCTTAAACCCATTACCTTTCCTACTTTTGGCGTAGGTCCTTTGGAACTCCTAGTACAAAGGTGGAATGATCTACCCTTGATGTTAAGAGGAACCTCGGCTCAAGCCAAGGAAGAGCTCTTTGGTTCCACCATGACGAGGTTCATCATCATAGACATCCCTTCTTAATACAACGCCATCCTTGAAAGGCAGACACAAGGTAATCTTCACATTCGACTAGCTGTGAAATACCTAACGGTCACATTTGGCACAAAGGAAGGTGACGTAGAAATACTCATTAATTAAGCCAAAGTAAGGAAATTTTTCATGAAAGTAAGATAGAGCCCAATGAAAGTTCACGCACAAACTACAGGAGATAAGAGCATGGCCAACAAAGACATAATAGAAGGGGAAAAAGTGACCTTGAAAAAATAAAAACAGAGGATGTAGAACTTGTCTCGGGCCGAAGAACCTGAGTGCGGAAAAAATTGGATGAAGTTGACAAGGAAAAGCTTGTATCTCTCCTATTAATGACCAAAGATCTGCTTGCCTACTCTCTAAAGGATATGCCAGGGGTAGACCCTGGTATAATTCATCACTATCTCAAGGTTTGCCCAAAGGTGAACCCTGTTTGACAAAAAAAGCATACCCTCTCCGCACATAAGAACAATTTCATTAAAAATGAAGTCTGATGGTTAATAGAGGTGGGCATAATAAGGCAGGCTAGGTACCCCAAATGGCTCAGCAATGTTGTTGTTGCCACGAAAGAATGGAGTGATAAACTTCGAATGTGTATCGATTTTCAAAACATAAACGATGCCTGTCCAAAGGACTCGTATCCTTTGCCACCAATAGACCAATTGGTAGATTCCACTACTGGATATGATCTACTTAGCTTCCTTAATGCTTTTAGTGGATATCGCCAAATTCAAATGAACCCCAAGGATGAGGAAAAAACCACCTTCATTACTGAAGTTAGGACCTACTGTTATGTCAGAATGCCCTTCGGCCTTAAAAACGTAGGAGCAACATACCAAAGGCTGATGAATAAGGTATTTAGCTCTCAAATCGGGAGAAATATGAAACTATATGTCGATGATATGATAGTTAAGAGCAAGTAGCCTAGTAGTCATATTGTAGACTTGAGGGAAACATTCCACCAACTTTGGGAATTTAGAATACATCTTAACCCCGAAAAGTGTGTGTTTGGGGTGACTGCTGGCAAATTCCTCGGGTTTATGGTATCTGAAAGAGGTATCGATGCCAACCTAGAAAATGTTAAGGCCCTACTAGGATTCCAAACTCCAATAATGACTAGGGATGTACAAAGGCTTACGAGAAGAATCACGGCCCTTAGCAAATTCATCTCCCACTACAGGGACCGGTGCCAACCATTCTTTAAAGTGCTCACCAAAGCAACAAAAAATGAAGGCAACTTTGGTTCTGAGGAACACCCTTGGAACAAAGATTGCCAAAAATCTTGGGATGAACTCAAGAGCTACTTAACCCATCTACCAACACTTCGGCAGCCGCTGGGAGGAGAACCTCTCTTCCTCTACCTCGCCGTCACCAAAAAGGCAGTAAGTTCGGTACTTGTAAGGGAAGAGGGAGGAAAGTAGTGGCCAGTATACTATGTGAGCAAGTCCCTACATCGTGCCGAAGTTAGGTACCCTCTTGTGCAAAAGGCCATCTATGCCCTAGTGTTGGCAAGCAGGAGGCTGTGGCCTTATTTCCAAGGACATCCCATCACTATTCCAAGTAACATACCTCTTAAGGATGTCATGAGGAAGGTAGACCACTCTGGAAGATTATCAAAGTGGTGCATTGAGCTCATTATCAAAGTGGTGCATTGAGCTCGATGAATATGATATCACCTATGAGCCAAAAAGGGCAATAAAGGCCAAAGCATTGGCGGATTTCATCACCGAAGTACCAGGAACCAAAAGTACTCCAGAGGACCCCGGAAGTGATGAACTTGAGTAGGCACTCTTCGTCGATGGCACCTCCAATTTTGGACATCAAGGAGCCAGAGTAATTCTACGAGGACCCAAAGGTATGGAAGCTTCAAAGTCCATCAAGTTCAGTTTCAGTGTCACCAATAATGTGGCCTACTATGAAGCCCTTATAGCAAGCTTACGATTGGCGAAAAGAGTTCGCACGAGAATTTTGAAGGCCCATAGCGATTCTCAGCTGATGGTTTGATAGATGGCGGGGCACTATGGGGCAAAAAACCCAAACATGGAAAAGTACCATGACCTCGTAAACAAGATTATCCAAGAGTTCTATAGGGTGCAAATAGAAAACATACCCCAACGAGATAATACGGAAGCGGATACTTTGGCCAAATTAAAGGAGTCCACTGAAGTACTGGATCAATCGAGCATAGAAATAATGTCCATAGCAACCTCGAGTAGAGGATGGAAAGATCCTATCAAGAAATATCTCGTAACTTCAAAACTTCCCGAAGACCTTCTTGAAGCTGCAAAAGTGTGAAAGTGCTCAGGTGGATACTTCCTGATCAGGGAAGAATTGTACCAACAAGGGTACGCCAACCCATTACAAAGATGAATCGGTGAAGGTAGCATTGAAGTAGTTCACACAGAAGTCCATGAAGCAACCTGTAGGTCTCACATTATGACTAACACCCTTGCTAGGGTACTACTTCGGCAAGGATATTTCTGGCCTACTTTAAGGAAAAATGCAAGACAGTTCATCAAGAAATGCGACAAGTTCCATAGACACCACCCATCCAGAAAATACCCTCGGAAGTAATAACTTTGGCAAACTATCCTTGCCCCTTCGCTGTTTGGGGTATTGACCTCATTGGGCCTCTCCCAACAGCTCTAGGAGGAGTGAAGTTCTGCATAATCGTAGTGGATATTTTACTAAGTGGATCGAGGTAGAACCTTTGGCCGCAATCTCAACAAAGGACATATAGAGATTTGTCTGGAAGAACATCATATGCAGATTCGGCATGCCAAGGGTGATAGTAGCGAATAATGGTTCCCAATTCACAACCAACCTTGGGATGAAATTACACTTTACCCTAATTGCCCATCCTTAGAGCAATGGACAAGTTAATGTGTCTAATAGGACTATAAAAGGCGGCCTAAAAAAGAGGTTGAAATAGGCAAAGGGGAAATGGCCGAGAGAACTCCTGAGTGTCCTATGGAGTTATTGAACAACCCCCAAAAGAGCCACTAGAGAAATACCTTTTCTCACTAATCTTCATCACTAAGGCCATTATCCCTGTCGAAGTCATACAATCGTCTATCAGAATATAGGTGTTTGACAAAAAAAGGAACAAGCTCGGTTTAAAAGCTAAATTAGACATGCTCGACGAACATAGAGAGATGGCTGAACTCAGAAGAAAAACCTTCCAACAAAGGGTAGCCATTGCCGTAAACACTCATGTCAAACCCAAAGGGATCAAGAAAAGAGACCTGGTGCTCCGAAAGGCTGAACTAGAATCCCAAAGACCATCTCATGGTGTACTTCGGGCAAATTGGGAATGACCATATTTGGTACTCGAGGAAGTTCATCCATGAGTCTCCAAGCTTGCAAATGCCGAAGGAGAAGAGTTTAAAAACACATGGCATTCTAACTCTTTAAAAAAAATTACACTTAGAAATTCAGATAAATTAACCGGATATGGTTGTTTCCAAAAGTGCATAAGCAATGTTGTGCAAATTTTACCGAAGGACATTAACCAAACATGGTTGCTTCTAAAGGTGCTTGAATGACATTGTATAAGACTCTAGCCAAAGGACGTTGACTGAATATGGTTGATGCCGAAAGTACTTAAGTGTTTTTGGGCCAAAATTTTCTAAATATGTTTAACCGAATCTGGTTCATTCCCAATATGGTTAACCGATTATGGTCAATTTTATTTCTAAAATACTTAGACTTATATCCATAACTAACCGAAGATAATTAGACGTTATCTTCAGAAAAGGCTAATGTTAAGAATCCTTGGTAGAATTTGTTAATGCTAGTACACAACCAAAGATGCCGAGCCTTATACTACCAAATATAGTGAATTAGTTGAACATGGTTGAATGCCAAAGGTTGAAATAATACCAAAAGTCATACACATCGTGGACTTGGCTAAAATTTTGAGAGAGAAGAAAAGTTTCATTGAAGAATGAAATGCAGAATACAAAAAATAAAAAAAGAGGCCTATTGGTTGTCCTGCCCATCTTTAGGCTCTATGATATCAACATCCTCGGTGTCAACACCCTCAACGTCATAATCTTCATCTTCGCTAGCATCGATAGCTGAAGGAGGAAGAACAGGAAGGTTGAGAAACTCAATCATTGAACCACGCCAAAGATGGTTTTTTAGGGATATCAAGCGCTCATAGGAAGGAGAGGTCTAGGTCAAGATATCAGGAGAAGACTGTTGGGTTTCGGGAGCCAAACAGCGCAGCGAAATTTAACCGAAACCCTCCAGGATCCAAGTGAAACGGGGTAAACCG
>KK904154.1:5938-31328 GCA_000696445.1 Aquilaria agallochum
TGTTAGTGTTGTGCCCAAAAGGCCAATCATGAGATGATTGTATTTTTGCACATTGAGTCATGATATTTTATTAAGGCATTAATCCAGCAATTATGTTTGTTGTTTTGTTTCTACGTAACTTAACAAACATAATTGTAATCCTAGAATAATGATATTCTCAAATGTCTCTAGTCTAGTATTATTGTGGAGCGGGTTGCAATAATACATAACGACTAGCATATGTGGAGACTAATATGAGATATGTAGTCTGCATATGGGTACAAGTTGGAGAACTTGTGTACTGGACCGACCCACCATGAGAACACTACATGGATCGTTATATGAGTGTCATAAGTGATTCTCATAGTGATCATGGTATATGTAGTCCTTCGACCTAAGATCATCAAGGTTCCCTACATGTGAGTCACATACTTTGATACTTTCCTCTGTTACTCGTAACTGAATGAACTTGAAGGAAGTCATTGGGTATGTCACATATCATGCGGAGGGATTTGTATGATCAAGATGGGATTGTCCCCCCTATGTAACGGGAGTGATATCTTCGGGCCCCTTGATAGAGTAAGACTTAGAAAAATGCATGGCCATGCTCGGATGAGTTGATATACGATATCAATGTCATCAGTTTAAGTTGGTCTACTTGGTAATCAAGAAACCAAAGATTGGGCTACACGAGATTGACACATTCCATGTCTCGTGCTTAGTCTTGATATCTTGGATAAAAGGACAATGGCATATATTGGTTATGATCATAAAGGTTTAGTCGAATCATCGCCAATCTTGTTACTTGGGTAGCAATGATGTGTTGCTAGACACCGCTCATTGCTTATGATCATAAATCTGATTCATGATCATTGCCAACGTGGTAAGAGCCTGTTGGGTCGCACCTATAGAGCTATTTGGATCATTAGAGTGCATGGGCTAATAATTTGGGTTTTGGTTTCACAATAATTTCGTATTAATAATGGGCCCAATAGTTGAGCCATTATTAAGCCCGAAATTAAAGCCTAATTGGATTAGGGCTTTAAAACCCATTAGGCCTGGAAGTTGAGTCTCACTATAAATACAACTTCTAGTGAGAAATTCGCAGGTCTCCTTAGCCTAGCCTACCAAAAGGACAACCGCACTCTTCTCTTGCAATTCCTTGGAAGACAAAAGCTAGCATTGCGAGCGCAAGAGAAACGCATCTCCCGAGATGCAGTGGAAGAGTGTTGATCCCGAAAGGCACGTGTGGATACCATAGAGAGCTTGAACACATCAACTGTTCAAGTTTTGTGATTCGACTCTACAGTTGACTAAGAGATCTCAACCGAAAATTAGGTATGAAAATTTTTGAACACCCGGTCTACACGGTTTCACTTGGATCCTGGAGGCTTTTGGTTAAATTCTGCTATGCTGTTTGGCTCCTGAAACCCAACATCTTTTTCAACTATGTTCAGTTGATATTCTTCAGCAGAGAACTGTCTATTTTCACCAATACTTCTTTGGCAGTGACCATGTTCAGTTTCTCCTTCAAAAGCAAACATGTTCGGTCATTATGCTTTCAAAACAAATGTATAATCATGCACGTAGGCATTTTCAGGAAAAACTTCATTCAGTTTTTACACCATGTTTGGTTAGTCACCCTCGGTGAGAGTTGTACAATTTTTCCTTAGAAAAAATTTCTAAGTATAGAATTTTTTCAAAGAATTTGAATGCCATGTATTTTTCAATTCTCCACCTTTGGTGTCACTAAGCTTGTATACTGCTGGCCGAACTTCACCGAGGAACAAATAAGGTCCATCCCAGTTCGCCCGTAGTACTCCATGAGATAGTCTTCGAGCTTCAAAATTGGCTTTCCGGAGGATGAGGTCCCCTTTCTTGTTTCCTTTTCACATGACGTGCAGGTTGGTAGCGATTGCTACTTTCTACTAGAAAGCTTTCCTTCTGAGCTCAGCCATCTCTCTGTGCTCGTCAATGAGGTCCAAATTGGTTCTTAAACTGAGGTTGTTCCCTTCTTCATTGAACACTTGTATCCTGACCGATGGTTCTACGACCTCGACAGGGATAATGGCCTCTACGCCGAAGATGAGTGAGAAGGGCGTCTTACCCGTGGCTCTTCTAGGGGATGTTTGATAGCTCCATAGGACACTCGGAAGCTCTCCTGGCCATCTTCCCTTTGCTTCCATCAACCTTTTCTTCAAGCCATCCTTTATTGTTCTCTTGGGCACTTCAACTTCTCCATTGCTCTGAGGGTGGGTCACCGGGGCGAAGGGCAACTTTGTCCTAAGATTGACTATGAATTCTGATAGCTGAAGTGCTATCACCCTTTAAACCCGTAAGCTCGGGTAAGGCACCACCCTCAGAAAGAAGAGCATCAACTACAAATGACACGAGCATCGACTTTGGAAAGAAGGGTGTCTGGCCCCTCTTACATCCGCCCTCGGCAATCCTTTATTACCCCTACAGATGACAGTACCAACCTCGGGAATATGGTGCATCGCCATCTTCGGTAAAATGACCAAACCACCTTCGGCAGGGAAGAATGTCCCCAAACAAGACCACCCTTGGCGAAGATATCCCTGGATTACTGATATGGTCTCGAAAATAAGTTCTCCTATTCCAAAGAGCTCTCTTCTACTGAAGGAATCTTAGGAGTACGGAAAAAACAATTAAGGAGCCTCCGACACACTGTACCCGTATGTTCCCCGAGACACTGCCGCCAGACACGCTCTGCCATGCCGCCCTCAGACACGCTCTGACATGCTGCCCTTGTACGACCTAGGCTCCTAGCCAAACGGCCTGTGGTTGGCTAAATGCTCCCTCTCTCCTCGAAGGTATGGATCACATCTAACCAAACACGTGTCAACATCTGGGTTGGCTGTGTCAAACAAACTTCTACTGTTCACTTCCATATAAATATTCAGGAAATGCGCCAGGTAAGGGGATCGGACTCCAAGGAGAAATCTCTCCACTCTTTACATACTCTCCATTTCCAAACGCTGACTTGGGCGTCGGAGGCTCCTCCCTGGAAAAATACTCCGGGGACCTCCTAACCTTTGTTTTTCTGAGTCTTTGCAGTCCTCCTTCCACTAGAGCTTCCTCACCCAAACGTTCTCCCACCGGCAGTCCTTGCTCTAGGCTCACCATGTTGCACAACGATGATGCCAAAAGGCATCATTTTGTGCCGTCTGTGGGAAACCACTCCCAGGTCGTCGTTGTAGAGACTCGGCACTTAAAAGACAAGGGGCTCCCGAAATCTAACTCCACATCGGAGGCTCAGCAGGTGACCCAACAGCCCACTGCAGAGACTTGTGTACCGGAAGACGACGGCCCTCTTACAGTGATGATGAACTTCTTGCGAGACTTCCACCGCTCCATCGTTGCTGGAATGAGTCAGCAGCTCGACCAGAGGTGGCCACAACCTCCACTGGGCCAAAGGACCTCCCCCTCGGCAGTGCCCCGAGAAAGAAGCTCGAGGTCTACTCACTAGAGTTTCGGGAATGAGGACTCTCTCGACGCATCTTCTATGGAGGACGTGCCCACTAGGGCGCAACCCGCCTGGGAACGAGCCCCAAAAGAAACCAAGGCCTCCTCTCCGTGGAGTCCATCACCATACCGAAGGTCCCAATCTCCTCATAGCCGAAGTTACTCTCTGAGAATGAGAAGAAGTTCGCCATTGCAAGTGGCCACCAGGTAGTAAGGAGAAGCTAAAACAGCTGCCCTCATGGAGAAGATCCTGGGAAGACTAGAAAAGGTTGAGGGGCAGATCTCCTGAAAACCAGTCTGGTCAAGACTGTCTGATGCCCATGCCAAGTGACTTCAGGGTTCCATGATTGGAAACCTATGATGGGCGTAGTGACACCCAAGCGCACCTCATAAAGTACAAGAGAACCATGGTGCTCCATGCCGCCGATGACGCCACTCTCTGCAAGTATTTTGAAGTGACCCTCTCCGGTCTGGCAACAGCATGGTACAACTCCCTAGCTCATGGAACCCTGCTAAATTTCCAGGAGCTATCTATTGCCTTCGCCCAGTAGTTCATTAGCAGCAGGCCAATAGCCAAGATGCCAGTACAGATGTTCGACATAGCACAATGGAGAGGGGAAACAATTCGTGACTATGTGAAAAGGTTCAATTGAGAAGCACTAAACGTGCCAGACTTTCGGCCTGAGATCCGTATCCTTGCAATGATAAAAGGACTTTGAAGAGACTTCTAACTCTTCTATGAGTTCTTTAAGGACCCTCCAGACACTCTGGAGGAGTTCTACCGAAGGGCCGAATAGCACATGATGGCCAAAGAACTCAAAATGGGGGAACCAAAGGTGGAACACCCTCAGCCTGAAGGACCAAACCATCAGCCTCGACACCAGAATGAGGTTGAAGGAAGGCCTCGAAAACAAAGGGGTAAAAGGCCAATGACGTTCACTCCCCTGAATGCCACGAGGGCCAGCATTCTTATGGCCTTAGAAAGGTAAGGGACTACAGTCCCATGGCCAAAGACCATGACCTCGGAAAATAAGAAGAACATGAAGAAGTTCTGCCAATTCCACCGAGATCATGGCCATGACACTGAAGACTGCTTCCAGTTAAGGAAGTACATCGAGTCCCTGATAAAGCAGGGCCAACTTCACCGGTACCTGCGAATGCCTTCTTTGAAGGGAAGAAACGAGGAACAAAGGAGGGGGGACGATGAGGACTATGAATCCGACAAACGTTGGGACTGAAGTCCTCAAAGGAACCCACCACCATTGGCATGAGTCATCCAAACCATCACTACAGGGATACCCTCAGCTGAAAGGACAAGGAAGATAAGGGAAATCTCCGTAATGGAGCATGGCAACTTGCCTAACAGGCTTGTTCGCAAAGATGGGTCCACTGTGAAATTCCCCCATGATGACCTACTCCTCGTCACGGTAAGAATAGTAAGTTGGGACATCAAAAGAGTACTCCTGGATGAAGGCTCCAACACCGACATCATCTTCTCACACCTATTGCCTAAATTAGGCATCTCAAAAGGTGACCTCAACACAGTTAATTCCCCCACCTTTGGGGTTGGGCCATCCGAGCTCCCAGTTCTCGGATGCATCGATCTACCTCTAATGTTGAAAGGGACCTCGTCTCAGAATCAGGAAGAACTATTTGCCTCCGTTATGATGAGATTCATCATCATTAATGTTCCCTCATCATACAATGCCATCGTTGGGAGGCAAACTCAAGGCAGTCTCCACATCCGCCCGAATGTAAAATACTTAACAGTCACCTTCGCAACCAAAGAAGGGGATCCAGAGATCTTCATTGACCAAGCCGAAGTTAGGAAGGTCTTCATCAAGGTTAGACAAAGCCCGGGCAAGGTCCAAGTACAGACTTCAGCTATGAAAAAAGCAGTCACAACAGGCGAAGTGACCACAAGGGAGGAAACAGAAAAGTTGAAGAAAGTAGAAACAAAAGACATAGAGCTGGTCCCCGGCTAGAACACTCGAGTAGGGAAAAAATTGGCCAAGGGTGACAAAGACAGGCTTGTATCTTTCTTGTTAATGAACAAAGATCTATTCGCCTACTCTTTGAAAGACATGCCTGGGGTCGACCCCAGCATAATCCACCATAGTCTCAAAGTTCGCCCAGACGCTAGGCCGATTCGACAGAAAAAATGGAACCTATCGTCTCATAAGAATTCCTTCATTAAAGCCGAGGTTAGGCGCCTGATTGAGGCAGGGGTAATAAGTGAGGTTAAATACCCCGAATGGCTTAGTAACGTGGTTATCGCCACAAAGGAAGGGAGTGAAAAACTCCGAATGTGCAACGATTTTTGGAACCTAAATGATGCCTGTCCAAAGGACTCATACCCTTTACCAGCCATAGACCAATTGGTGGATTCAACCGCCAAGTACGGTCTTCTCAGTTTCCTCGATGCCTTTAGCGGGTATCATCAAATTTGGATGAACCCCGAAGATGAAGAAAAAATCGCCTTCTTCACCGAAGTTGGTACCTACTCTACGTCAGGATGCCCTTCGGGCTTAAAAATGCAGGGGCTACCTATCAGAGGTTGATGAATAGAATGTTCGACTCTCAGATTGGGAGAAACATGGAGGCATATATTGATGATATGATAATTAAGAGCAGAATGCCTAGTAATCACATCGACGACTTAGATGAAACCTTTCAACGACTTTGGGAGTTCGGTATTCGCCTTAATCCCGATAAGTGTATGTTTGGAGTGAGTGCAAGAAAGTTCCTTGGGTTTATGGTGTCCAGAGTGGAATACAAGCCAACCCCGAAAAGGTCAAAGACCTGCTAGGTTTCTGAACACCTACAACCATTAAAGATGTACAAAGGCTTACCGGAAGAATCACTTCCCTTAGTAGGTTCATTTTCAAGTACGGCGACCGATGTCGACCGTTCTTCAAGGTGCTTACCAAAGCACCCAGAAGTGAAGGCAACTCCGGAACCAAGGAGCACCCTTGGAAGCCAGAATATTAGAAAGCTTAGGATGAGCTTAAAAGCTACCTAACCCGTCTGCCAACACTTCAGCAACTGCGGGAAGGAGAACCTCTCATCCTCTACCTTGCTGTCATTGAAAAAGCTGTGAGTTCAGTCCTAGTGAAAGAAGAAGGTGGGAAGCATTGGCCAGTATATTATGTGAGCAAATCCCTACATGGTGCCGAGGTCAAATATCCATTGCTCTAAAAATCCATCTATGCCTTAGTGCTCGAGGGTAGAAGGCTACGACCCTACTTTCAAGGACATCCCATCATTATCCGAAGCAACCTACCTCTACGTGACATAATGAAAAAGGTAGAGCATTCGGGAAGGTTGTCAAAATGCTGTATCGAGCTCGGAGAGTATGAAATCACTTATGAGCCAAGAAGAGCAATAAAGGCCCAAGCATTGGAAGATTTCATCATCGAAATTCTAGAAATCGAGGATGCTGAAGTCACCTTGGAAGATCTGATAAGGATTGAACCATAGTGGAAACTCTTCGTCGATGGAGCCTCAGGCACCAAACACCAAGGCGCTGGAGTGGTTCTTCGGGGGCCCGAAGGCATGGAAGCCACCAATGCCATCAAATTCGATTTTGATGTCACCAATAACATCGCCGAATATGAAGCCCTCATAGCAGGACTAAAGGTAGGCAAAAGAGTCGGTGTAAAAAACCTTAAGGCCTATAGTGACTCGCAGCTAGTAGTCCGGAAAATGAAAGGAGATTACACTACAAAGGTTCCAACCTTGGAAAAATACCATGACATCATCAAGAAGCTCATTAAAGAGTTCGACTTGGTACAAATAGAAAATGTGCCTCGAAGAGATAACACTCAACCCGATACCTTGGCCAAATCCAAGGAACCCACCAAGGTGCTCAAACAACGTAGCACGGAGTTAATGTGCATAGAAACCTCAAAAGAAGGATGACAAGATTCCATCAAAAAAATACCTGGCAACTTCGGTACCACCCGAAGACCCTACCGAGGCCTCAAAGGTGCGAAAGCGCTCCGGGAGAGACTTCCTCATTGGGGATGAACTATACAAACAAAGGTATGCAAGCCCCTTGCAAAGGTGCATAAATGAAAAGGATGTCAAAATAGTCCTCGAAGAAGTTCATGAGGGCCTGTGTTTCCCACATAGGAACAGACGCCCTCGCCGGAGTTATACTTCGCCAAGGTTACTTCTGGCCTACCCTAAGGAAGGATGCAAGACAATTTGTCCAAAAATGTGACAAGTGCCAAAGACATGCCAACGTCCAGAGGTTACCCTCGGAGTTAATAACCTTGGCCAATTATCCCTGTCCCTTTGCAGTATGGGGTATTGACCTCATCGGGCTGCTCTCGACTGCACCTGGAGGAGTGAAGTTCTGCGTGATCGTAGTGGATTACTTCACTAAATGGGTTGAGGTAAAGCCCCTGGCAACAATTTTGGTGAAGGACATACAAAAATTTGATTGGAAGAACATCATATGTCGATTCGACATACCAAGGGTAATAATGGCCGACAATGGTACCCAGTTTACTGAGAAGGGGTTCTGAGAATTCGTGGCTAACCTTGGGATAAAAGCTACATTTCGCCCTGGTAGCTCATCCTCAGAGCAACGGACAGGTAGAGGTATCTAGTAGAACCATAAAAGATGGCCTGAAAAAGAGATTGCGGGAGGCAAAGGGAAAATGACCAAGGGAACTTTCTAGTGTGCTATTGAACTACCGGACAACACCCCGGAGAGCCACAGGTGAGACGCCTTTTTTGCTCATCTTCGGCACAGAGGCCATTATCCCCATTGAGGTAGTCCAGCCATCAGTCAGGGTACAAGTGTGCAATGACAGAGGGCATAACCTCGGATTGAGAACTAAGCTCGACCTAATTGACGAACACAGAGAAGTGGTCGAGCTTAGGAGAAAAGCCTTCCAGCAAAGAGTGGCTGTGGCTGTGAACTTATGCGTTAGGAAAAAAGGAATCAAAAAGGGAGACTTCGTTCTCCAAAAGGGTAAGTTTGAACCCTGAAGACCGTCTCACGAAGTACTTCGAGCAAACTGGGCGGGACCTTATCTGGTCCTTGACAAAGTTTGGAAGGGAGTCCATAAACTCGGTGATCCCGAAGGTGGAGAACTGAAAAATATTTGGCCCTCGGATGCCTTGAAGAAGTTCTACCCATAAAACCTTGTCTAGAAATTGTACAGTTAGAAATTTTTCTAAGTACAAAAAATTTCCTGGAAGAATAACTCCACCTAAGAAATCCTGTCAAACAAGATGCAGACAAGTACTTGTGAAAATGGCATTTTTCCTCCAAAGATGGTTGGGTCATTTTCCTTAAAGGGTGTATCGACCAACACGGTTAATGAAAGAAACTTAAACATTGACTAAAGGTATTGACCAAAGTCATCATTTTCCTGAAGATGGTCGATAAAAAGAGCAAAAAAGTATCTTACTAAGGGTCCCAAACCGAAAATGGTCAAGACAACCATTGGAGACGAAAATTATTGCTTGGGGACTTAGCCAAATTTTAAAAGCAGGAAAAGTGTTATTAAGAAGGCCTTATTACATGGAGGAAATTACAACAAGAAGATTACAAAAAAAAAGAAGAATAAGACAAAGCGAAGCCCTAGACATCTAAGGGACCCTCGCATCATGAGAAGCTCCGCCCCCAACATCCTTCGGCGCCGGACGGGGGACAAAGGGTAGGTTGAGGAGCTCTATCTTCGGCCAGGTCTAGCAAGGTCCCTTGGGGATGTTCAAGGCAGCCAGGAAGGAAAGGTTGAGTTCTGGATACTTGGCCAAGACTTGGTGTCGAGCTAGCCAGAAACCATCTTGGAAGCCAACCTTGGTTGCCTGGTTAGCCTTGTCCAGCTCGACCGACAATTCCTCCACTTCGCTTTCTAGATCGGCTACCTCTTTCTCCAACTTCTTCATCTTCTTCTTCTTCTTTATTTCCTTCTTCAGAGCCTAAACCTCGGCTTGAACGACGGCGTTGTCAGCGAGGGCCTTCGTCAGGATAGCGGAATTTTCTTCCTTCTCNCAGAAACCATCTTGGAAGCCAACCTTGGTTGCCTGGTTAGCCTTGTCCAGCTCGACCGACAATTCCTCCACTTCGCTTTCTAGATCGGCTACCTCTTTCTCCAACTTCTTCATCTTCTTCTTCTTCTTTATTTCCTTCTTCAGAGCCTAAACCTCGGCTTGAACGACGGCGTTGTCAGCGAGGGCCTTCGTCAGGATAGCGGAATTTTCTTCCTTCTCATTTCGATAAGCCTCATTGGAGGAATTGAGCTCGACAACCTTTGCGCCGAGGTTAGACATCTTCTGACAGAAATCGTTCAAGAGCTTCTCCTGGCCCTTCAGAAATTCCTCCCGAAGTTTGGCGACTTCCTCCTTGGCAATTCTACTCAACTCAACATTCTTGACAACCGAGTTAGCACAGAACACCTTGGCCTTCTCCAAATGTTCTTCAGTCCAAGTTCAGACCGAAGACTATTTTTCTGCCCAAGCTCTGAAGTATCCGCTATATGCCAAGAGCTGCAAAAAATAAGGACAATAGAACACGTGGTAAAATTGCGCAAGGAAAGCTAAACACTTAGAAAAATTAGGAGAAAGAATAAAGGGTATAAAGGAGTACCTGGGCAGCATGCTTAGCCATCTTCACGGCGAGGATCTCCTTATTCGCTCACTCTTCGGCCACAGACTTGAAGGTAGCCTAGCTGAGCACGCCCCACGCCATTTGGGGAGGCATTTGCTGGCTGTCCTCCATAAAAGACCAGAAAGGCTCCCTTGGGACCTTATCCTTCGGGATGTGAAAGTCCCGAAGGGTCTGTTTCAAGCATGCTCCACCATCCATGCCGAGGGCGCCAATTCCTCTGCAAAGTCAAGGAAAAGTTCCATCAAAACATTGATCCTTAAATCATATATCAACAAGATTGAGAGCACTAAAAATTGTCTAAGGGACAAACCTGGCGGCACCTTAGTGACGTCATCGTCGGAGTCCCGAACCTCCTCCACTTCGGCAGGGACGTGTTTACCATTGCTTTTTCTACGCTCATCAAGTTCTTCAGTAGAAGGGCCCCTTGCCGAGGAGCCTATAAGGTCTGCTGAAGTAGTGGGACTCTAGGGAATGAAGCTGACAGCAAGCTCTGGTTACAGATTGGCCTAGACCTCAGGCTGATCCTCGACCTCCTCAACATCTTCCGGAGATGGGAGAAGGCAGTCCTTTCTCGCCTTCTTAGNGTTAAATTCCGCTGCGCTGTTTGCCGAGGAGCCTATAAGGTCCGCTGAAGTAGTGGGACTCTAGGGAATGAAGCTGATAGCAAGCTCTGGTTGCAGATTGGCCTAGACCTCAGGCTGATCCTCGACCTCCTCAACATCTTCCGGAGGTGGGAGAAGGCAGTCCTTTCTCGCCTTCTTAGCCGAAGACAGACCGGCCCCAGTCATCTTACACCATTTTGGGGCCCCTTTCTCGACTTGACCAAGGAAGAGGGATTTGTAGAAGGCGGCCGACTGATCACCCATATCTGAAAAAGCAGGAAAATATCAATGTAAGTCCAAAAGGATACTTACACTAAAAAATCGAAAGAAACCTACTCTCAAAAAGGCCTTTGTAAGAGAGTTCCCCCCGAAGGAGCATCACCAACCAGAACTTCTTCCCGTCAGCAGTAGGAGCTGGCATGCCGAGGTCCGTCTTTTGCTCCTTGAGAACCCCCAGCTCCCGAAGAACCTCCTCATTCATGATGTCCCATTTAATGGGGAAGGGATACAAGGAGCGCGGTGGTACCTCAGCATCCCAGTCGGTGACAGCCCGGATACGGCTGTCGAAGTCCTCAAACTGCCAACTCGGGAATTAGCAACTTTTTGGGGTCAATGATGTCCATCTCCAGCTTCCCCCGAGCCCACCTTGTCGACATGCCCAACCATGCCTCCGCCACCTTCAGGAACAACAACTTCCTTTGCCACCCTCGCCAACTGTCTTTAGTGCCGAAGGTGAACATATATTTTTTGCTCCTAGATCCCCGAGGCAGCATGAAATAGAAGCCACCCTTCGGGACTGGATAGAGCTTGTAGTACTGCATGAAAAGGATGAAGTGGGGTTCTACCTTGAAAATCCAACACATGCAGAGAAAGGCGTTGCGGTAATAGTATGAGTTGGGCGGAAGCTGATTCATGGCTATGCCATGGAATTGGAAAAAGTCACAAATCATCTTCGGCGGAGGAAACCGAAATCCGGCCTTCAGTTGGGCATGGAAGACGGTAACCTCGTCTTTACCGTTCATAAAGGAAAAGTGGCCAGGATGGGGCAGCCTAGTGGTGGCATAGGAGGGAAGAAAGAATTTGGTTGTTCATTTTGCTAATTTTTCCGAGGTAGAGCAGCAAGGGTGAGACATGGGTGGCTGCTAGCTCTCAGGGATGGATTGGATGGACATCATAGGTACAGGGGATGACATGTTCGGCAAGAGAGAATGACTTTGGAAAAGAAAGCCAAAGGACTTCGGGAAAAAAGAAAGAAGCTTCGGGGACTAGAAAAAAGGTAGAAACTGGAACGACCGAAGAGGAAACCCACCAAAACGTTTGCTGAAGTAAGGATTAGAAGACGCCATTGTGAATGGTTGCCGATAATCGCTCCGCCGCTTGCACCGTCGTAAAAAGAGAAGGAAAAGAAGGAAAAGCTCAAAGATAGGTGAGAGCAAGAGAAGGATAGAGGAAAAGAAGTGAGGGAAAGGAAGCATTTATATAGACCAAACAGGGGTAGCCGAATCATTGCTACAACTACCCTGCGACGGAGAACCATTGCCATAATTGCCCCACGAAGGTGAAAGGACGCGGCTGGTGTAACCGATGTGACTGTCCCCAACCATCGCGTGCCACGTGTCATCCAACGCGAAAAAATAGGACACACTTTTTGACACTACGAAAACCAAGGCACATCTACCCAAACTGACATGCCTAGTTATGAGACGTGACGGTCCACTGACCTGCAGCAGAAAAAGTAAAAATAAAGGGAGTACACGCCCCGAGATCGCCAAAGGACTGGGTGAAGATGCCTTGGCTAGGAAGGAAGGCCTTTGGGTGCCGAAGCGTCTTCTTGAACAGTGTCCCGCTCGGAGTCCAGCAAGATGTCCTCAGGGAGACTGGAGCCTCCACTTCAACTTTTCAAGGGGGGGCATGTGATAGCCGAAGTGCTATCACCCTTCAAACCCGTAAGCTCGGGTAAGGCACCACCCTCAGAAAGAAGAGCATCAACTGCAAATGACGCGTGCACCGACTTCGAAAAGAAGGGTGTCTGGCCCCTTTTACATCCTACCTCGGCAATCCTTTATCAGCCTTGTAGACGACAGTACCAACCTCGGGAATACGATGCATCACCATCCTCGGTAAGATGGCCAAACCACCTTCGGCAGGGAAGAACGTCCCCAAACGGGACCACCCTTGGTGAAGATATCCATAGATTACGGATATGGTCTCGGAAGGAAGTCCTTCAGTTCCAAAGAGCTCTCCTCTACCAAAGGGATCTCAGGAGTATGGCAGAAACAATTAAGGAGCCTCTGACACACAGTACCCGTATGTTCCCTGACACGCCGCCCCCAGACACGCTCTGCCATGCCGCCCTCAGACACGTTCTGACATGCCGCCCTTGTATGACCTAGGCTCCTAGCCAAGCGGCCTGTGGTCTGCTAAATGATCCCTTTCTCCCCAAAGGTACAGAACGTATCTGACCAAACACGTGTCAAGATCTTGGCAGGCTGTGTCAAACAAACTTATACTGTTCACTTCCCTATAAATATTCACGAAATGCCCCAGGTAAGGGGATCGGACTCCAAGGAGAAATGTCTCCACTCTTTACATACTCTCTATTTCCAAACGTTGACATGGGCATCGGAGGCTCCTCCCCGGAAAAATACTTCAGGGACCTCCTAACATTTGTTTTTCTGAGTCTTTGCAGTCCTCCTCCCACCAGAGCTTCCTCACCCAGACGTTCTCCCACCGGCAGTCCCTACTACGGGCTCACCATGTTGCACAACGATGATGCCGAAGGGCATCAAATTCCTGAAACCTTTATTGGTAAAGTGGGAACCATTATCAGCTACTATCACCCTTGGTTTGCTGAATCTACATATGATGTTCTTCTTGAAAAATCTATGTATGTCGTTCATCGAGATTACCCCTAAAGGCTCTACCTCGATCCACTTGGTGAAATAATCTACTACAACTACACAAAACTTCACTTCTTCTGGAGCTGTTGGGAGAGGTCCAATAAGGTCAATACCCCAAACGATGAAGCGACAAGGGTAATTTGCTTACAAGGGTAATTTGCTGAATTTATCATTTCCGAGGGTAGTCTCTGGATAGGTGCGTGTCTTTGGGCTTTGTCACATTTCTGGATGAGCTGCCTCACATCCTTCCTCAAGGTGGGCCAAAAATATCCTTGCCGAAGTAGTACTCAGGCCAGGGCCTTAGTTCCTATGTGAGAACTGTAGCCCCTTCAAGGACTTCTTTCAGGACAACTTCAACGTCCTCTTCATTAACACACCTCTATAACGGACTTGTGTACCCTTGTCGATACAATTCTTCCCTAATCAGGAAGTATATTCTTGAGCGTTTTCGCACTCTCGTGGCTCCATGAGAATCTTCGGGAAGTTCCGAAGTTATGAGGTATTTCTTAATGGGATCTTTCTACCCTCTACCCAAGGTTGTTACACACAATATTGCTATGCCTGGCAGATACAGTACTTCAGTGCACTTCTTTGATTTCACCAAAGTGTCTGCTTCTGTATTCTCTTGATGAGGTACATTTTCTATATGTACCGTGTCAAACTCTTGGGTGAGCTTTTTGATGAGGTCATGGTACTTTGCCAAGGTTGGGTCCTTTGGACCATAGTCCCCCACCATCTTCCAGACTACTAGCTAAGAATCACTGTGGGCCTTCAAATTTCTCACACCAACCCTTTTTCCCAGCCGTAAGCCTACTACGAGGGCTTCATATTTGGCGACGTTGTTAGTGACATTGAATTTGAATTTGATGGCCTTCATGGCTTCCAAACCTTTGGGACCGCGGAGGATTACTCCAGCTCTTTGATGTTCAAAACCAGAGGCTCCATCAACAAATAATGTCCACTCAAGTTCATCCTTTCCGAGGTCCTTCGGGGTATCCTCAGCTTTTGGCACTTTGGTGATGAAGTCTACTAGTGCTTGGGCCTTTATTGCCATTTTTGGCTCATAAGTGATGTCGTACTCACCGAGCTCAATACACCACTTTGATAGTCTTCTTGAGTGATCTACCCTCCCCATGACATCCCAAAGAGTTTGGTTACTTCGGACAGTAAAAGTCTATCCTTGGAAGTAAGGACGCAACCTTCTACTTGCCAATACTAAGGCATAGATGGCCTTCTTTAGAAGAGGGTACCTAATTTCGGTACCGTGTAGGGACTTACTCAAGTAGTATACTGGCCACTACCTTCCTCTCTCTTCCTTTACAAGCATTAAACCTACCGCTTTTCACTGACGGTGAGGTAAAGGATGAGAGGTTCTTTTTCCCTTACCTGTCAAAGTGTCGGCAGACGGGTTAGGTGATTTTGAGCTAATCCCAGGATTTTTGGTAGTCTTCGTTCCAAGGATGTTCCTTAGAGCTGAACGTACCTTCATTTTTTGCTGCTTTGGTGAGAACATTGAAGAACAATCGCACCGATCCCCATATCTGGAGATGAATCTACTGGGGGAAGAGATTCTCCTAGTTAGCCTTTCCACATCCTTGGTTGATGTAGGAGTTCAGAATCCTAGTAGGGCCTTAACTTTTTCTGGGTTGGCATTGATACCTTTTTCCGATACCATGAATCCAAGGAACTTGCCCGCATTCACCCCGAACACGCACTTTTTTGGGTTGTGACAGATTCTAAATTCCCAAAGTTGGTGGAATGTTTCCTTTAAGTCTAAGATATGACTACTAGGCAATTTACTCTTAACTATCATATCATCGACATATACTTCCATTTTCCTCCTGATTTGGGTGTCAAACACCCTGTTCATCAGCCTTTGGTATGTGGCCCTTGCATTCTTCAGACCAAAGGTGTCACACCCCACACAGGCCCTAGCCTGTGCACTCTCAATGCCACTAACCAAAACTACCCAAAAAGTTGTTAGGCAAAAGAACTTATAAGTGTTGTTAACTATTTTAATTTCAACCAACTTCCTATTTGGTAGTTTTAAGTCTTATTTTCTTAAGTTGATGGCTTGGGAGGTGCTCAGGAGGCTTATGAGAGAATTAAAACAATTACTTGCAGCTTAAGGCAAGGGCCAAACCACTAACCTGCATCACAAAGCAAGGCTGAAAAAGATAACTTGCAACACAAGCAAGGCATACACTTAATTTATTAAGTGTTTAGGATGTGTGCTCATCAAGTGTGTTACCACCTCATAAAATGGGAGAATTACAAGTGTGTCATAATGGCTAAAAACCATTATATTGTGTAATTCTCAACAAAGTGATTGAAGTGTGGGGGGTAAAAGGCATGATCAACACCTCGTTAAAAGTGTTCCAAGTTTGTAACTTGGCCCCCAAGAAAAGCCTTAAGGATTGCTTGTTCGTCAAGCAACCTATGGACTTTTTGGTAAGGTTTTGGAAATTTGGGTACTCAATTGCAAAACTCTCAGGAAAGAGACTTGGAGAGTTATGGGAAGGATATAAATGGTATGAAAGTGATATTGGAGGACCAAATTACTCATGGAAGACAAGTTTGAACAAAGGAAACACTAAAGGCAATAAGGACCTATATGTCCTACTGTAAACCATAAGGTGTTCAAGCTTTCGACTTAAGTCTAAGGGTGGAATTGTGGGGTTATCCCACCATGGGGGAGCCAGCCAAGACTTGATAATTAGTTAAAAATGTTGGGCACATGTGTACCAATGATTTTAAGACACAGAAACCATAATTAGTGAGAAGGAAAATGGAATAAAGCAAGGTTAAGCTTGTTAAGTGTGTTTTGGTGCCCTTAAGCTCATTTAAGGCCATTTAAGTGGAAAAATCACTTATCCCTCTTTCATTTTCGTCTTGCTCCTACCCAATACTTCCTCCATAGCCACCATACCTCCAAGATTGAAATTGAAGGCAAAAGAAAGCAAGAAAGGGCAACTGGAAGCTATGTGGTGCTAAGACTTGGGTGCACCTAGGATCAAGCTCCAATTTCAGCATACCCATCAAGGTAAGGGTTATCTTGCTCTCATGGACTGTTTTCTACAATTTTCAAACATCCATGGAGCTATGGCTAAGCTTGGAAGAGAGCCATGAGCTTGATGAACCAAGCTTATTCAGGGGAGTGCACTTATTGAAGGTTTTGTGAGCTGTTGTCAAGTGCACAAAGATGGCAGTGAAATGAGGGTTTCTAGAGCCCAAAGTTAGTGCTAACTATTTTTAAAAACCTCCTAAAACCAAGAATTAGCTTCAGGAGTGCTGCCATAGTGATTTATTTAAGTTTATTGCATGTTTTACGGACTAATCTATGGTTATTGTTGCTGCTACATTTCATGTGTTTGTTGGTTGTGAATGGCTGCTGCATTTGGTTGCTATATCTTCTATATATGCATTGTGGTTTTTTTGTTTTAGTGCCTTTGGATTCAGATTTTAATGATGGTTACATTGCCTAGTGAATCCAAGTGCTACCCTTACTAAGTCTCTCAATGAAACTTACTCCCCTCAATTCTGTCATTTCAGGTCCAGCTGAAAGATCACCTTTGAAATAATCTTTTTAGTTTGATTTTTGATCTGAAATTTCAGGTACATGAACTTCCATATTTCTAGTTGTGATCTGGAAAGTTTGGTGACTTTAGGATCACATTTGGTATTTATAATGGTGGTACTTATTGTGTTGTGCAGCAGCTGTCCAGCATCCTGTTCTGGAGTCCATTGTGTCCTAGGAACTCCTGTAACTTAGGGTGCATATTTCACTAAGTTAAGACCATTATATATTACATGTATGCATGGACATGTAGTGTATGTAAAATGAGACAAGCATGTGAACATTTGAGTAATGTTTTGGCTTTGTAAGTGATGTGGTGCAAAGCTGCCTAAGTGTGAATGATGGGCTGCTTACTTGTAAATTCTGTTTTTCCCACATAAAGTTGTTAAATCCAAGGGAATTTATTTCCTATGTGTAGTGGACATATATAGGGTAGCCCTGGAGGGATTTCCCCTTGTGAATGAAGTGTTTGCATGGTTTGGAAAAATTGGATGGGCAAAGTGGTCCAAAAGTTGCCAGAATTTCGACTCTGGACATAAAGTTTAATATCTCCCTGTGTAGAATGAATGTTGGTATGAAATTTTGACCACAACTAGAGGAAATCTAGAGGGTTAACTGGGATTTTGAATTTATGGATTTAGAGCGCTGCACCCAAAGATATGACATTGCAGATTTGGCTAAAATACTGTTCATTTGGTCAGAATTTTGTAACCAACTTAAAAAATCCATAAGTTGGTCCATATGTGGGCTATTGATGGAAAAAAAAATTATTTGGTTTTCTATAAGTCTCTACTTGTTAATGGAGAAAATAAAATAGGGGGTATGTGGCTAGAATGATACAGTTTATTAGTGGAATTTACAGTTGCAGTCACTGGTCACTAGAACTTAACAAGATTGCCTAATGTGTGGAAGCCAAAACTATGACTTGTGCTAGTGTTTTCCTTCTTAGCTTCCATAGTGTGCATAAATGTAAATATGTGTGTTATGGTTAGACCAATATGTATGTATTTACATAGTGCTCAAGAGGGTCACTTGAGTATGTACACTAGGGGTGTCGTTCTGATGACCTACAGGACACACCAAACCTGGGAGTTTAAATGCACGGTTTTGGCACCATAACTAGTCTACCCCAGAGTGGGTAACAAAGTGTGCTCCTTTTATGAATGGCAACCAGGAAGCTCAAGTCTTTGTAGTTTTGAAAATCAAGGTTTCCATGCATATGTATATTTGGCCAAACAAGGAAACTCGAGAGGTTCATTACATGAAACATAACCATGAGCTCATAAACTTAACATAACTTGGCACATAAGCATCCAACATATGTACATACAAAACAATGTATAACGAAGGCTATATATATATACACAAAATAGCCTAAGTACAAGCATGACAAGCTTGGAAACATACCAAGGATGCTACAAGTCCAAAATCTAGCCAAGGTTAAGTTTTACATGCCTAGTCTTCCATACTCCCCAATAAGATACCTAAGGGTGCAATCGAGGAGCACACACTGAAGTACAAGCCCAATGACCATATTCATGGTCATGAAAGTGAACACAACAATCAGAGCAATGGTCCACACATCCATCCTGCACCTAGACGTGTCCCACAAACTACTCAAGCTTGCAAATCTTAAGCATAAGTTTTGGCCAAGAACTATAAGACTTGTAACACATAATTTCAAGCCAAGTACAAGTTGGCACATACCTTGAGCACAAATGTACAAGTAGTACACAAGCAACTCACTCAAGCACAAATCACTCAAGCTCTATATCCTTGCCTGAAACACAAACAATATGGGCATGAGTACTAATACTTAGTAGGGTTCACAACTCAAACCGACTCATAATTGAGTCTATTTAGTTAATTCCAAGACATAACCTCCTCATAGCTTACTTGTCCTACAAGAAAAACATGAAAACACCAAGATACAAGATATACAATACATGTACAATGCTAATTGAGACATATATAAGCATAAAAACAGTTCATAAGAGGTTAGCAAGCACAACAATTCAATCAAGCACACAAAACTCACACACACACCACAATGTACATTTGGCCGAAACCACTAGCATGTGTTCATGTGCATTCTTGCACATCACACTTTATAGTATCACTCCCATTTCACTAGAGCTCCGAATTCAATAGTAAGTTGGCCTCACTCACTAGGAATTCTAACACAGGGCATTATCTTGACTAGCTAGCCAAAGAACAGAAGTCTAAAAGCCCCTCAATAAGCCCATTAAGCAACTAAGATCATATAGTATACTCTAACCATCACTTAGTCACCATAATTACTTGATCATGGAAAATTTACCAAGAATTCAAGTAAAACATGAAACCCTACCTCAAAATCCAAGCTTGAGTTCTCAGTTTGTGCTTGATCTGTTACCACCTCAACAAATGGGAAAATTATAGTATAAAGGCATAATGGCTATAAACGATTATATAGTGTAATTTTCACCATAGTGAATGAAATGTGAGGGGTAAATTGAATAATCTACACCTCCTTAAAAGATTAGAATGGTTACCTGGTGCTAAAGGAAACCCTAGAAGATTGCTTGTTTTATAAGTAATCTATGGGTCTTATTGCAAGATTTCAAGACTTGGGTACTCAATTGTACAACTCTAAAAGAGAGATTTTGGAAGGATTTGAATGCT
Organism: Aquilaria agallochum; assembly: GCA_000696445.1. Classification (NCBI taxonomy): domain Eukaryota; kingdom Viridiplantae; phylum Streptophyta; class Magnoliopsida; order Malvales; family Thymelaeaceae; genus Aquilaria; species Aquilaria agallochum. The sequence continues at coordinate 25,775 of KK904154.1, forward strand.
ATGGAAGAAATTTTAGGAGGCTCAATTACATAAAGGAAACAAAAAGCTATGATTCAAGAACCTAGGACAACTAGATGTACAATTGTTCCCAAAAATAACGTAAGGATGGGATAACTTTTGACAACAGTCAAAGACGGCCATTTCTAGGATTATCCCAGGCTTTTATTTCCAGGTTCTAAGGTAAAAAATGTGGGCTAAAGATTAGCCAAAAAGTCCTTGCGTAAGGCATACTTATAGTGACCTAAGTGAAGGTTAAGGTTAAACTAATTAAATCAAGTAAAATATCTTGATTTCTTGCCTTTCCTTGGCCATTTTGGCCATAACCAGCCATAGCCTTCTTCCTTAGCTCCTCCATAGGCTTCCATTGACACCACAGATCATGCTCCCAAGGAATCAAAACGGAAGGCAATCAGATGCACCAGGAACAAGAAAAACTCTAATTTTCAGGTTTGTTGTGTATCTCTTGAAGATTTCAGCTTTCACAGATTTGGTAAGGGTTTATCTTCATGTTTCATGGTTGTTTACTGTCTTAATATGATGATCAAGCATCCATGAAGCTATGACCATGCTTGGAAGAGAACAAAAAGCTCAAGAAACCAAGTATGGGTTAAGGGGGAGTGCATGAACAAGGTTCCAGCCTTACTGTTTTTCATGCACTAAGATGGCAGTGTTTACAGGGGTTTCTAAAGCCCAAGTTAGAACTAACTAAGACCAATTAACCTCCTAAGATAAAGCATTATCTTGAGGAGGGCTGCCATAGTGATTACATATTGTTTATTTGATTGTTTATGGACTAACCCTAATGATGTATTGCTGCCAGCATTGCATTCAATTGTGTTCTGTTTGTTTGTGCATTTGGATGGCTATATTTTTTGTATATGTTCTTTGTTTTTGTGTTTTTATGTATTTGGATTTCATGTATGTTTCTTGGAATTCAAGTTTCTAATGATAAGCCCTTACTAAGTTTCATTCAAGAAACTTACCCCCTTTCTGTGCATTTCAGGTCCAGCAGAAAGATCACATTCAAACTGACCCTTATTGTTTGATTTTTGATCTGAAATTTTAGGTACATTAACTTATATGTGTCTACGTATGATCTGGAAATTTTGGTGATTTTATGAGAACATTTGGTATTTTTAGTGATGGTACTTATTGTGTTGTGCAGCAGCTGTCCAGCATCCTGTTTCTGGAGTCCATTGCATTTCAGGCACTGTTGTAACTTAGGATGCGTATCTAGCTGAGTTTAGGCCATTTTTTTGTGCATGTATGCATTTATATGTAAAATGAGACAAGTATGTGAACATTTGAGTAATGTTGTGGCTATGTATGTGATGTGGTGCAAAGCTGCCTAAGTGTGAATGATAGGCTGCTTACTTGTAAATTCTGTTTTGGCCACATAAAGTTGCTAGATGCAAGAGAATATAATTCATATGTGTATTGGACATGTATGGGATAGCCTTGGAGGGCTTTATCTTTGTGAATGAAGTGTTTGAATGGTTTGGAAAAAATTGTATGGGCAAAATGGTCAAAAAGTTGCCAGAATTTTGATCCTGTACCTAAAGTTGAATATCTCCTTGTGTAGATTGAATCTTGGCATGAAATTTTTAATATACCTAGAGGACATCTATAGGTTTAACTGGGCTTTGGAATTTCTGGATTTAGAGCCATGTAGCCAAATATATGAAGTTGCAAAGTTCGCTAAGTTACTGTTCATTTGGTCAGAATTTTGTAACCAACTTAAAAAATCCATAACTTGATCCATAGGTGGGCTATTGATGTAAAACAAAATTCCTTGATTTTCTCTAAGTCTATACTTGATAATGGAGTAAAGAAAATAGGGGGGTTACATGGCTAGAATGATACAGTTTATTAGAGGAAGTTTGGGTGCAGTGGCTGGAATTTTTGGACCTAGTAAGAATGCTTAATGTGTGGAAGCCAAAACTAAGACTTGTGCTAGTGTTTTTCTTCTTAGCTGCCATGGTGTGCATAAATGTGAATATGTGTGTTTCGGTTAGACCAATATGCATGTATTTACATAGTGCTCAAGAGGGTCACTTGACACTAGGGGTGTTGTTCTGATGACCTCCAGGACACACCAATCCTGGGAGTTTAAATGCACAGTTTTGGCACCATAATTTGATTACCCCGGAGTGGGTAACATAAGTTGGTATCAGAGCATGGTTTGTACATGTACATAGCATATAGTTGCATTGCATGCATCTACATACATTAACTCAGCTTGGTCAACTGCTAGTGTCAAGTACCATTGAAATACCTATGATCTTTATATGTGCTCTATGATGGATCATCAATGCAGGAAGTAAATGTGGTTGCCACAAGAAGAGGGGAACGACCCCGAAGGCCTCCTACTAATTATGGGCAACAAAAAAATGGGCAGAACAAAGGGAATCAAGGGCAACAGGGGGTACCAAACCCTGAAGTGCCTCAGGTTTGGTTAGAGCTTCAGAGGAACTTAGCTCTAATCAATGAGAACTTAATAAGGTTGATTCAAGCACAACAGCAGGGAGTCCAAGTAGCTCAAGCAGAACCAGTTCAAGATGCACAGCAGTAACCAGAAAAGGATACTAGGACCACATCTGCATATGTTCCTTCTGGAAGCTTGAAAGACACAGATGATGAAACTATTGAGGAAGAAGATGATGATAGGAGAAATCAAAGAGGAAGAACACTAAGGTCTCAGATTGGTCAGGTAGAGAGATCATAGAGAGCATCACCATACAGAGGACTCTCATAGATCCAGGAGACATAGATTAGAGGATCTAGAAAGCCTAGATGAGGTCAGACTGTTGGAGAGGTTTCAAGGCCTAAGACCTCCACAGTTTGATGGAAAAGCTGGGCCAAAGAGAGCTAAGGAGTGGTTAATCTTCATTGAGAAAATGTTTGAGAGGATGCCACTCAGCTCCACTAAAAGAGTGTCACTGGCTACCTACAATCTGGTAGGCAGTGTGGAGATATGGTGGAGGAGCACCAGAGATAGATATGTTGTCCATAAGGGTAGAAGGCCAGGAGAAGACATGGAAAATGAATTAGCCAGAGTTTACACAGCTGTTTCAGGAGCAGTACATTAGTGATGCTATCAAGGATATGAAGCAAGCTGAATTTGATGCTCTAAGGTAGGACAACCTCAATGTCCTAGAGTATGAGCACAAATTCAATCAGTTGGTAAGGTATGCTCCTCAATATCATGGACTGGAGGAGTTGAAGGCCAAAAGATTTGTCAGAGGCCTAAAGCCAGACATTAGAAAGGCTGTTAGACCTTTTGGAGCAGTGACCTATTATGAAGCAGTGTAGACAGCTTTATTAGTAGAGCAAGAAGAGTATGAGACTAAGTACTTTCCTAGTGGACCAGGGGAAAGTAGTCAGGCAGGAGGCAAGCAAAAGAAGCCACCACATGGCAAAGGAATTGCCAAGAATTCCCATTTTGGTGGTGAGGGCAAGGTTAAGGGGAAGTTCCCTGGCCTAAGGTGCCCTAAATTCAAGAAGTTTCATGGAAAGAAACCTTGCTATTTTCACACCCAAGCTTGTCTAAGATGTGGATCCATGGATTATTGGATCAAAGACTGCCCACAGGCTCAAAGGAGGCTAGAAGACCAAGGTCCAGTAAGGCCTATTGGGGTAGGACTTAAAGGGGGAGCACCTAGGGAGGGACAGCAGTGGCCAGTTCCTCCAGTGCCTTGGCCTCCAGTGCAGAGAGCTAGCAGAGGCTTCCAAGTGGAGAGGCCAGACACATCAGAGCAGGGAGGAGCACTAATAGGTAACATTTACCTTAATGGTATGCCTGTTATTGTTCTGTTTGATACTAGTGCATCTGTGTCTACAGTGGCTAGAAAATTTGTTGATGCCATGAAATTGCCTATTGAGATCATGCCTAGGATATCCTTAGTGAAAATACCAAGTAGTCAATGTCTTTTCACTAATGACCTAGCTAAGGATTGTGAGCTAATAGTAGGAAAGACTAAGGTTATGACTAATCTGCTAGTGTTGGACATTGCTAAGTATGATTTAGTCCTAGGTATGAATTGGCTTGCTAAGCATAACATAAGAATTGATTGTGCTAAGCGGGAAATCACATTGCCTGATGGTGAAGTGCATGCATTAGTAAATTCTAATGAATTAGTGTATGAAATGCATGGCATGGAGCAAGAGGTACTAGATGAGATACCTGTGATTTTTGAGCATGATTATTGTTATGGATTGAATCAATTGCACTTTGAAGAAGAAGTGGATAGAATACCTATAGTGAGGGATTTTCCACAAGTCTTTCCTAAAGACCTACTAGGTATTCCCCCACAAAGGGAGATTGAGTTTGAAATCAAGTTGCAACCAGAAGTTAGTCCAATGTCCATACCTCCTTACAGAATGCCAATCACAGAGATGAATGAGCCCAAGAAACAACTTGATGAACTTCTTGAAAAAGGGTTCATAAGGTCAACTGTTTCACCATGGGGAGCTCCTGTTCTCTTTGTGAAAAAGAAGGATGGATCTTTTAGACTATGCATTGACTATAGGAAGCTCAATGCAGTGGCTATCAAGAACAAGTATCCACTCCCGAGGATTGAGGATCTTTTTGATCAACTCAAGGGAGCTAAAATCTTCTCCAAGATAGATTTAAGATTTGGATACTTTCAATTGAGAGTAAGGAAGAGGGCATTCCTAATACTACATTTAGGACCAGATATGGGTATTATGAGTACACAATCATGCCATTTTGTTTAACTAATGTCCCAGCTGCTTTCATGGACCTGATGAATAGGGTGTTCAGACCACATCTAGACAAATTTATGGTTGTGTTCATTGATGACATCCTAGTCTATTCCAAGGATGAAAATGAACGTGAACATCATCTGAAGATTCTGTTAAAGACTCTGTTGCAACATCAGCTTTATCCCAAGTTATCCAAGTGTGAATTCTGGAGAAGGGAAGTGTCTTTCCTAGGACACATCAAAGATGCACAAGGCCTTAAGGCAGACCCTGAAAAGGGGAAGGCAGTACATGAGTGGGAAAGACCAAAGACTGTTAAGGAAATCATAAGTTTCGTAGGATTAGCTGGATACTACAAGAGATTTGTATCAGGCTTTTCCATGATTGCCTCAGTTCTTACTCATCTGACCAAGAAAGTTCAAAGATTTGAGTGAACTGAAAAGTGAGAAAAGAGTTTCCAAGAGGTCAAGCAGAGGTTGATTGAAGCCCCAATGTTGATTCTTCCGGATCCAAGTAAGCCCTACATCATATATACATATGAATCTAGATCTGGGTTAGGTTGTGTGCTTATGCAAGACATAAATGTCATTGTTTATGGGTCAAGGAAGTTAAGACCTTGATAGCTGAAGGGCTATCGCCCTCGAAGAACTTCACATGAGCGCACCACTTCTGGTCAAAGCAAGCTAGACAAAACCCCGGCAAAGGGAGGACTACAGCACCCTCGGACAAGCCAGATAGGCGCTACCGCTCAAGAAACCCATGGGACCAACTTCGGTCAGAGGGAGTCATTGCCTTTCCCGGAGGTGACCTCACGCATACCTGACATGGCCAA
>KK904155.1:0-15275 GCA_000696445.1 Aquilaria agallochum
GTTTACCCCGTTTCACTTGGATCCTGGAGGGTTTCGGTTAAATTCCGCTGCGCTGTTTGGCTCCCGAAACCCAACACTTTGTATCTAGCGTTCCTAGGTGACTTGGGTTGCAAATTTTTCTAAGTCTTTTACCCTAGTTTAGGCCTATAAATAGGCACATATTTTGGTTGTAAAACACAGCCTTGATATGAAATAATATTGCTACTTTGGAGACAAATTATCTTTGGTTATTTGAGGAATACCTTGGTGCATAAGTTGCTTGTGTTGTTGGTGTTCTTATACTTCTTATTTCTAATCATGAGTTGATTAGGGCTGGGAATTTAAATCTAGTCTCTTTGTTGCCTTGTGGAGCTTGAAAAACATCTTGGGCATAATTCTTAGTCATTATACCAAAGGGGTTCACATCAGTTTCAAAGGCAAGGCTGAGGGCGGCCATGTCAGTTTGGTATCAAAGCATGGTTCATAGATATTGGAGGCTAAGACTAACATTTAGCTTTAAATCTATGTGCTATGATAGCTAGTACTAACAAGCAACTATGGAATGTCATTTGGCTTTCGTTGCAGGTTACTATGGTTGGGACTGGGTCAAGAGCTTCAAAGGGAGATAGGGACCCTGGTAAAGGTTCCAATGATCTGATTGTGGGAAGGTTCGATGAGATATGCTATGTACTTCAGGGGATGATACAGACCTTGGTGCAAATGGCATCAGGCATGACCACCACTCTGAATGAGTTATTTCAAGACCGAGGGAAGAGAGAAACATGCTAACCATTGACTAGTGCCTGTGGCTTATGATAGACAAGATCCTATTTATGAGCACGAGGATGAGCTGAAAGTTATGAAGGCTCCAAGGAAGGAAGAAACTCCACATCAGATTAGATTACTTGAGAAGCGCAACATGGTTGACCTACCAAGTTTTGATGGGTCAGATGAGCTCGATTATGCGATTGGTTGTCCAGGATGAATCAACCTTTTACTTGTTGAAGTAGTGAGTCAAAGCATAAAATGGCCTTAGTACCTTTCTTTCTGAGATGAAGGGCTAGCTTATGGCAGGATGACATATTCAAGATGTTGAATGAAAGCCATGGCAATCAACCGGGGCACGAAAAGACGGTGCTTAAGTGGTCAGACTTTGAGAGGAAATTTCAACAAGAATACACTAGTAAGGCTGCCTAGGATCAAAAGAGGATTCATTTTAAGAATTTTACTCACAGAGAGATGTCTATAAGGAAGTATGAGCAATGCTACAATTCACACATTTGGTACACTCCTTATATTGTAAAAAATGATGAGTTGAACACCAAGAAAATTTTTCAAGGCCTTAAGCCCATGCTTCGGAGGTATATGGCATTGGTGGACATTTGAAGCTATCACCAAGTGGTTTAGAAGATGATGGCCTTAGATAGAGAAGTTTAAGACTCGACAATTCAAACCAAGAAGAAAAAGGTTAAACCATCCAACGTAGCAAAAAGTGTTGGGAAGCATCCAATGGTAGGATAGATGGCCGAGACCCATGGGCCATTCAAGAAGAGAAAAAGTGGCTTATGCCCTAGGTGTAGACGATTCTGTGGCACAAAGCCATGCACTTTGGGAACTAACATTTGCAACAATTGTGGTCAAACTGGACATTGGGTGAGGGAATGCTCACTAGCTCGAGCCTTGCCGGGCCCTTCTAGGAATCCACCCCTGCACCCGTTGCCATAGGAAATCTACCTAGCATGGTTGCAATAGCAATTCAGCTGAGGATCTTCACCTTGGCTAGTCAAGAGACCAAAGAGCCAGTTGCCATTCGAGGTAACTTTACATTCCAAAATAGTAGCGTGAGAGTACTTTTTGATACTAGAGCTACTATTTTTGTCATATCATCTACCTTGGTAGATAGACTTAAACTGTACTGTAAAATGTCCAATGAATTGAAACTCATCAAAACTGCAGGGACGAGTTTTATTGTGACCAATGAGTTGGTTACTAGGTATCCTTTGTAGTTAGATAACCATGGCTTCCCTAGTTAGTTATGGGTTATAGTCTTGTTGTCTTATGACCTATTGTTGGGAATGGATTAGCTAAGCAAGCACAAGGTGCAAATTGATTATGCTAGTCACTCAGTCAACTTATTGATGCTCAAGGAGCTAGAATAACTTGCACAATATGGTTAGCAATGAGTGGTAAGAGTTTGCACCTTAGACTTATGGATTCAATCCCCATAGTGAACGAGGAAGAATATTATGCTTTGAATGGGGTGGCCATAGAGAAAGAAGTTTAGAGAATACCTATAGCCAATCAGTTTGCCAAGGTATTTCTAGTGGAGTTGCCTAGGTTACCACCCAAGAGGGACACCAACTTTTCCATTCACGTCCAACTTGGAGTATAACCAATTTTGATACCATATTATCAAAGTCAGCTCCTAAGATGGATAAATTGAAAAAGTAGTTGGAGGAACTACTAGAGGAAGGATTTATAATGCCTAGCATATCCCATGGGGAGCCTCAGTGTTGTTTGTAAAAAAAAAATGACAGAACTTTGAGACTGTGCATCGACCGTAGAAAGTTTAATGTAGTAACAGTCAAGAACAAGTACCCACTTCCTAGGATTGATGACCTAGTTAATAGGCTTAGGGGAGCAAAGCTGTTCTCTAGGATTTACCTTTGGTTTGATACTTCCAAATTAGAGTTAAGGAGGAAGATATCCCAAAAATCGCCTTCAGAACAAGATATGGGCACTTCGAGTATACAATTATGTTGTTTAGTGTGACCAAAGCCCTAGCAGTATTCATGGAAGCCATGAATAGGATCTTCAAAGTATTCTTTGATTGGTTTGTCAAAGTCTTTATTAAGGATATCTTGGTATACTTGTAGTCTACCCATGAGCATGAGTAGCAGCTTAGAATAGTTGCAAGTGCTAAAGGATAATCAATATTATGCAAAGTTGTCTAAGTGTGAGTTTTGTTCTAAAAGGATACAATTTTTGGGACACATCAGAAGTGCTCAAGGTTTGTTAGTTGAGCCTAAAAAGGTTCAGGTGGTAGTCAAGTGGAATAGGCCAACTATAGTTATAGAGATATGAAGCTTCTTGGGCTTAGTAGGCTATTATATAAAGTTCAAAAAGAAATTCTTAGTGATGGTGACACCATTGACAGCATTCACCAAGAGGGTCTAAAGTTTGATTGGACTCCAATGTGTGAGGAAGGTTACTTGGAATTAAAGAAGAGGTTGGCAAGTGCACCAATGCTCATTCTAGCATATGTAAACTAGGCATTCTCAGTGAACACAGATGCATAAGGTTTTAGTTTAGGGTGTGTATTGATGTAGGAAAATCAGGTGATCCCCTATTACTCAAGGTAATTAAGGCCTAATGAGTTGAACTATCCAATTCACAACCATGAGGTAGCGGTAGTAGTCTTCACTCTTAAGCTTTGGAGGCCCTACTTGATGGGTAGATCATTTAGGATTTCCACCAATCATAAGAGTATGAAATACATGTTCACTCAAAAGGAGTTAAACATCAGGCAACATTGATGCATCAAGCACATAAAAGATTATGACTATTCTATTGATATTGTTGACATTGTCATCCCTCGGCCTTGGCCAAGAAGCCTGTGAGAGCTAGTCTCACGTTGGTTACAATTAGCTAGCTGTATATGTTCACAAATTTAATCTTTGTGGTACTAGTTGATTAACGTAGAACATGTAAGATGCATACTCTTTATGCTTTGACTAGAGGAAATGGAAACCATGGAAACATTCACTTGGCCAAGGTACTTTCATAGAAAACAAGTTCAAATGGCCAAAGCATACAAAATCAACATTTGTATGATTAATATTACACGTAACAACATGTGAAGGCATTCAGCATGAAGTAGACTAATGCCTTCACCAAAGAGCAACCTTAGAGTCTAAGACTAAAAAATATGGACAATGGGTGCAAATAGGCGTACAACATATATACAAGTCTTAACTAAGATCTCCTCCACTAACTCCCACCTTAGAATGAATCCCAGTGATGAATTACAAAAGCCTGTCCCCATGCTGCTAAGCTATGCAGCCAAGATAAACACTATAGCTAGCATTGTTACTTAACCAACAAGTAACCCAAGTAGGCTAGAGTCATAAAGATTCTCAAAGCAAAGTAACTACAACACAACTATTATGACTACCCTTAGGGGTTACTCGGCCCAACAATGTTAAAATCAACACAACATAACTAGGGAGTGAGAATTCAAGAATTCTTAATAAAGGTCTTCATTCACTTAGAAGAAAAGTTAATTGGGGCAACATATATGTGAATATATTTAATTTGGTAAGAGCTCATATATGCTTAGGCTACACATATGTACATATGTCTTAATCCCTTAGGACTTGTCCTCAACCTAGTCCTTGAACTAGAAGACAGAGCCTTGCCTACTAGCAAGCAGAGCTTACTAGCCTAACCAGTGATGATTCACTAGTTAAAACTCCCTTATGTTGTACAGGGGCACTATGGTGGGACTACTGTCAACTAGGCCATAAAGACCCACTAGGTGCACTACGGTTTCACATCATAACCTCATGCCCATGTTAGTGTTGTGCCCAAAAGCCAATCATATGATGATTGTATTTTTGCACATTGACTCATGATATTTTATTAAGGCATTAATCCAGTAATTATGTTTGTTGTTTTATTTCTGTGTAACATAATAAACATAATTATAACCCTAGAATAATGATATTCTTAAATGTCCCTAGTTTATTATTATTGTGGAGCGTGTTACAATAATACATAATAACTAGCATATGTGGGGACGAATATGAGATATGTAGTCTACATATATGTACAAGTTGGAGAACTTGTATACTGGACTGACCCACTATGAGAATGCTACATGGATCGTTATATGAGTGTCGTAAGTGATTCTCATTGTGATTCTGGTATATGTGGTCCTTTGATCTAAGGTCATCAAGGTTCCCTACATGTGAGCCACATACTTTGATACTTCCCTTTGTTGCTCGTAACTGAGTGAACTTGAAGGAGATCATTCGGTATGTCACATATCATGTGAAGGGTTTTGTATGATCAAGATGGCATTTGTCCCTCCTATGTAATGGGAGTGATATCTTCGGGCCCCTTGATAAAGTGAGACTAAGTAAATGTATGGCCATGCTCAGATGAGTTGATATATGATATCAATGTCATCAATTTAAGTTAGTCTACTCGATAATCAAGAAACCAAAGATTGGGCTATACGAGAGTGACACATTCCATATCTCGTGCTTAGTCTTGATATCTTGGACAAAAGGACAATGACATATACAGATAATGATCATAAAGGTTTAGTCAAATCACCAACAATCTTGTCACTTGCGTAGCAATGATGTGTTTGTAGACACCGCACATTGCTTATGATCATAAATGTGATTTATGATCATTGCCAATGTGGTAAGAGCCTATTAGATCGCACACATAAAGCCTATTTGGATTATTTGAGTGCATGGGCTAATTTATTTGGGTTATGGTTTCATGATAATTTCATATTAATAAATGGCCCAAAATTTGAGCCATTATTAAGCCCAAAATTAAAGCCTAATTGGATTAGGGCTTTGAAACCCATTAGGATTGGAAGTTGAGTCCTACTATAATTACATCACATAGTTCAAAATTCGCAGCTCTTGCCCTAGCCTCCCAAAAGTTCCGGCCACACTCTTCTCTTACCATTCCTTGGAGGATACAAGCTAGCACTTCGAGCGCAAGATAAACACATCTGTCGGGACATGGTGGAAGCATGGTGATCCTGAGAGACTCATGTGGATATCGTAAAGAGCTTGAACACGTCAACTGTTCAAGTTTTGTGAATTGACTAAATAGTTGGATGAAAGATCTCAACTGAATTACGTATGAAAATTTTGAACACTTGGTTTATCCCATTTTTCTTGGATCCTAGAGGATTTCGGTTATATTCTACTGTGCTTCTTTGGCTTCCAAAACCCTATAGCCCGATAGCATGGCTAGGTCACCCATGGCACTAAAGCTTTCACCCAAGCTAGATATACCTAGTTGTGGTCCTCTGTTAACTAGTTTTCTTGCTTATGGTCAAAGTAACCATAAAAACCAAGAAAACTCCTTAGTATTGTAGGAGTTTTGGAAGCCTTGGACTACCTCTAGAATACTTAGACCCCTAGGTACCTTAACCATCCGTTCGAGCTTCCCCTCAAACCTCTGAGCAAAATTCAGAAATTTCGGCCAATAATGATGGCAATGCATCATCACGATATATAACCCACTAAAACTTTTTCATGGTGTTGGTGAAGCATCGCTGATATTGGTGATGCATCGCCAATACCTGGAATGTCTAGAATTTTCTAGTTTTGCTGCTACATTTTTGAAGACTTACCAAACATGTTAAACATGCTTGGATGAGTTTCCAACTACACATACTTGTAAAACATGTTGCAAAGACCACAAAAAAACTATTAGAAGCATACCTAAGATACATTGTAGCATCACTCCAAGCTCCACAAAACTAGTAGTCCACCATGATCAACTTTGCCTACTAACTAATGCTATTGCCAAAATTACTTGAATTCATCAAGCAAACATACTCCAATAGCACTAATCAAGGTTAAAAACAAAACTCTCTCACCTTAACTTCAACTCACAATCAAGAACCAAGCAAACCTCTGCAAAAAACTAAGTTCCATAAAGTCCTACCTAAGTTCCAAGCAGACAAAGGCATAAAATAGAAAGTTACTAACTTCTAACCAAAAACCAAGCTCCCAATCATCAAATAAACTAGAATTCACCATGAAACCCCAAGTTACCTTGCATCAAAAATAGGGGATGGTTGGAAACATGGTTCCAAGCTCCAAAGACTTGAAATTCCGCTTTGAACAAGTTTCCTAATGCAAAGACACCCTTGGTAGCTTCAACTTTCACCAAAAACCCTTCATTTTTGGCAAGAATTCTTGATGAAATGGTACAAAGAAGGATGAGCTCGTGTTTAGAGTGAAAATGGAAGCCATCCTTGCCTTTACCGACATCTAAACCTCTTTTTAGAACCATGTCACCAAAGTTTATTCATAATTGCAAACAAGCCCCTTGTTTTCTTAGTAATTGGTCAGTCTTAGTCAAATCTTGTTTATTTAAGCTAAACTTGGGTTAAAAGTAAAAGTTATGTTCTAAAAACTCTTTTTGAGCTCTTGACACTCAGCTTAACTTTTCAGGATGGAAAATTACCTTTTTTCCCCCAAACCTCATTTGGTGCCTTAAACTTCTCAGACCTTAGTGAACTTTGATAAACTTACCTATTTTGAACTTGAAATAAGGTTCCAAACTAGGTTTCAAACACTTTACCTTCCTTGAACAAGCTTCTAGCTAGGATGTGTTACATATGTGTGCCATTGAATTTAGAGGTGATTAGGATCAACATTTGCCACTTATTGAGTTTGCTTATGATAACAGTCATCAAGCTATTATAGACACGGCACCATATGAGGCATTGTATGGTAGCTGATGCATGATGGTCCATTGTTGGCCTGACCCTTTAGATAGGGTTGTCATTGATCCTGAGATCATAGCCAAGAGCACGACAAAGATTATATTGATCTAGAAATGGATTAAAGCCACAAATGACCGATAGAGTAAGTATGCAAATTTAAATAGATGGGAATTGAGTTTCAAAGTTGGGGACAAGGTTCTTCTCAAAGTGTCTTCCATGAGGGGAGTAACCCAGTTTGGGTAGAGGGGTAAGTTAGCCTCTAGGTACATTGGAGCCTACAAAATCTTGTAGAAAGTAAGGAAAGTTGTATATCGGTTGGCATTACCACCCAACTTGCCCTGAGTACATAACGTGTTTCCTATTAGTCTTCTAAGAAATTGCATGGTTGATCAGGGATAGGTAGTCAACCCTTTGGTGGTTCCCATCTAGGAGAACTTGACCTATGAGGAAAGGCCCATTAAGATTCTCGATAGGCAAGTTAGGAATGTTACACCTTCACAAAATGGGAAAATTATAGCATAAGGACCTAAACTTATATGCTTTAATTTTCACCATAGAGCATGATTGTGAAGTGTAAAGTATTCAATATACACACCCCTTAAGTGGCAAAAACAATGATAGCTTGGTCCTTAAGAAAGCATTGGCACATCGCCTAATTTTCAAGTAACATATAGACTAAATTGTAAGGTTACAAAAGTTGGGTACTCAATTGCACAAATCTCTAAAGATGGCTATGGAAAGGACATGGATGGAGTTAAGGATATTGTTGGGGACCAAAGTGCTTAGGAAGGCAAAGTTGATCATTTATGGCATAATGCCAACTAAGGATCCAAGTGTCCACCTTTTTTTCTAAAAGTTATAATGACCTTTGACAAGGTTAAAGGTGGTCAAAAACATCATTTTCCCAGCCAAAATGGCTGGAAATAATCTGTCCAAGTGTTGGCCAAATTTTCAAAAATTTGCATATATGCCACCTTGGTCAAAATGATGTATAAATGAAGAAAAATCTTCATTTCATTGGCATTTTCCTTAAATTTTGGTCTCCAATAATTAATACCTCTTCCTTAAGTTCTTCCATCATCCTCCATAGCCACCATACCTTAAGAAAACAAGAGCAAGCAAGAGAAAGCAAAGAAGACATCAAAGAGTGCAAGAAAAACCTAATTTTGGTTCTATTTGGGTTTTCAGATTTCATAGCAAAAGGTAAGGGTTTTCTAAAGTTTCTTGGATTGTTTATTGTATTTTCAAACATCCATGAAGCTAAGACCATGCTTGGAAGTAAGCAAAGAGCTCAAGGAACCAAGTATGGGTTAAGGGGAAAGAAGCATGGCAAGGTTTCGGCCTTAGTGTTACCATGCTAAAGATGGCAGCAAGAAAGAAGGGTTTCTAGAGCCCAAGTTAGTACTAAATAAGACTTAAAAGACTCCTAAGATGAATAAAAATCTTGAGGAGGGCTTCCATAGTGATCTTATTGTGATATCTCATTGTTTTATTGAATGATTATGGAGTAACCCTAATGTGTTATTGCTGCCAGCATTACATGTGTTTGTTGCTGTGTTTGTTGGTGCATATGGTTGTCATATTTGTGTGTATGTGTTATTTTTGTGTGTTTTTATTTCTTTGGATTTTATGCGGTACATTGCTATGGAAGACTTTACATTGAAAGCCCTTACTAAGTTCTTTACAAAGAGCTTACTCCCCTTTCTGTCCATTTTCAGGAACACCTGAAAGGGAACATTCAAACTAATAGTTCTCATTTGATTTTTCCTGTGAAATTCCAGTTACATGAACTTTAATATGTCAAGTATCAAACTGGAGTGTTTCATGATTTTTATAGGACATTTGCTAATTTTAGTGTTGGTACTTTCTGCCTTACGCAGCAGCTGTCTTTTGAAGTTTCTGGAGTGCATTGTGGTTGTAAGGCTCTCCAAGAAGCTAGTGTACATACCCAACTAATCTAGGACTTATGTATGATGCATATATGCATGTAAATACACTATGGATTGTGTATGGATGATATATGAAGCAATAAAGTGATGTTTGAGGTAGAATGTTCAATTCTGTCCATTTTGCAACTCATTAGCTGTTCTGAAGAAAATTATGTTTAATGTTTATGGAATGCCACTAAATTCAGGGAAATTACTTTCCCAAGTTTTTAAGACATGTAAGAACCTGCCCATGTTGGTTTTGCACCTGGAAATGAAGTGTATGAATTTTCTGAAATTTTGTATGGGCATTATGGTCATTAGCAGTACAGATTTGGTACCCTGTACTGCAAGAGCCATAAATTACTGTACATAATCACTTTGGCTATGAAATTTCTAACAAGACCATAGCACATACATAGGTTGAACTGAAATTTGTAATTTCTAAATTTGGAGCTCTATAGCCAAAAATATGACATTCCAAAGTTGGCTAAGTTACTGTTCATCTGGTCAGAATTTGGTAACCAACTTAAGAAATCCATAACCTGGTCCATAGGTGGGCTTTTGATGTAAAAACAAATTTATTAGTTTTCTCTCAGTCTCTAGTTGATAATGGAACAAACAAAACATGGGGTTACATGGCTAGAATGATACATTTTATTAGTGGAAGTTACAGGTGTAGTGGCTGGCCACTAAAACTTAACAAGATTGCCTAATGTGTGGAAGCCAAAACTAATAATTATGCTAGTGTTTTCCTTCTTCGCTGCCATAGTGTGCATAAATGTAAATATGTGTGTTATGGTTTGAACAATATACATATATTTTCATAAAGACCAAGAGGGCCACTTGGGTAATATAGTGAGTATTGTTCTGATGGCCTACAGAACATGCATAGCTCCTGGGAGATTGACACATTAAACATTGTCACTGTATTTAAGCTTTCAGAGTGGTAACAAGGAAACTCCAAACCAAGTGGAATCCAATGGTTAAGATCATTTGGTCAAACCAGAGTGAAGAGGAAGCTACTTGGGAGATGGAGTAGGATATGCTAAAAAGGTGCCCCAGTGTATTTCCTCAATTGTAGTGGAATTTTGAGGACCAAATTCCAAAAGAAGGGGAGAATGTTATAGCCTTCGTAGTGGGAAGCTTGATTGATGAAGGTAAAATAAATTAAATTCCTAGTTTAATACCTTTTTTAAAGTTAACTAGGAAAGATTAAGTTAGTCAAGGTTTACTAAGTTCAGAGGAGTTTGTGGCACCAAATGAGGTTTGGGGAAAAATGGTAATTTTGCATCCTGAAGTGTCAAGTCAAGTCCTAGGAGTCAAAAATGACTTTTAGAATCCCAAACCTTGCTTTAATCCCAAAACTAGCATAAGTAAACATGATTTGACAAAGATTTGACCTTAGTTACTATTTTGGGAAGGAGGCATTTTGTAGCTTTTTATAAAGTTTCGTGGCATGGTGTTTTAAAAGGTTATAAACTTTGTAAAGTGGAAGGTGGCTACCATTTTTTATTTGATTCCAACCTAAAACCGATCTCCTTCTTCTCACTTTGATTTCACCTTCAATCCTTGCTAAAAATTAAGTGCTCTTAAAGGAATTTGAACACCCAAGGGGTATATAAGCTTTGGGCAACTTGTTTCAAGCTTGGTTTGTGATTTTGAAGGTGTTTCCCACATTTTCCACCTGGGTTACTATTTTTTCTGAAAGGTCACATTGATTTCTTACTTGTTTCCTATTCATTTTATGATGTGAAGCATAGGTTTTGGTTAGTAGTTAGCAATTTGGTGCCATTTACATTGGTTTGCTTGGAACTTAAGAAGAACTTTGTGGAAGCTTGTTCTTGGAGGAGGGTTGCTTAATCCTTGCTTGTAACTTTAAAGTGAGGTAAGTGATTTATGGTTTCAAGCTTAATCAATGCTATTAGATTATGGTTGCTTATTGGAAACAAGTAATATTGGCAATAGTGATAGTTATGAGCATGCATGTTCATGGTGGACTAGGCTTGAATTTAAGGTTTGTGTGACGTTTTGATTCATCATAGGATGTTTGTAATGGTGTATTTATGGCCTATGCAAGCCATTTTATAGGCATATGGTGATTGGAGGTGTCCCAAGTTGGCGTAGAGGCCATTGGGAGCCACCCAAAAGGCTTAAGAGGCTTTTCTCACTAAAAGGAGATGCAGCACATAGGACACACCTCCAGCTTACCCAAGAGCAAAGCCTATAAGGGCAGTACAGCGCTAGAAGCCTATTTGCCAGCTTTGGCACCCGGTAGTATTTTCTTCATAACTTTTCACTTGGGTATACGTTTGAGGTGATTAAAGATTCCACACAAATCTAAGGGGGAGCACTATCATTTTAATTCTTTTCCCAATCTTGGATTGGCCTAGGTTTGGCTGTAATTTAGTTCAAAGTGAAGGCATGTTTGGGCACAATAGAGCACCATTAGTTAGGTGAAGGTTTAGTACCATCGAGAGGCTAGCTGATCCTTCAAGTTTGAAGTTTCGATGTGGTAACCATAGTGCACCTAGGTGGGTTCTAAAGAACCTAGTAAGTGAGTCCAACTATGTTCATTACTACTCCACTAGTGTAAACCAAGCAATAGTGGATAAGTAAGTGCTTTGAGTGAAGGTTTAGTGCACTTGTGGCCTAGGCAAGATTATTTGAGGTGCATGTGGGAACCTAGTTAACTCTTGGTAAGGGTTTAATGTGGAAGCCTAGTACACATGTGACCTAGGCAAGTCTAAGGACTTGAGTCACTATGTAGGGGCTTAGTACACCTAGTGAGTTCCTCAAAACTCAAGCAAGGAACATTGAACATATTCACCTATACAACATAAGGGAGGTCAGAACTAGTGATGAATTTATCTAGTTAGGCTAGTAAGCAATGCCCACTAGTAGATAAGGCTTTGCCATGTAGTTTAAGGACTAGGAAGAGGACAGGTCGAAAGGGACTGAAACATATGTGCATAAGTTTAGCTTCATGCTGTATAAGCTCACAACAGATTTCATATGACTATATATATGTTGTCCTTAGTATCTTTCTTTGCAGGTGAAGATCCATTGCTAAGAATTCTTGAATTCTAATTCATTAGTTTATGTTGCACACATTCTAATGCTGTTGAGCCTAATAACCACTGAGGGTTGTTGCGGTAGTCTTTTGTTGCAGGTTTTTTGCTATGAGAATCATTATGATTCTAGTTTTGTTAGTTACTTGTTGGTGAAGTAACAACACAAAATATAGTATTTTCTTGGCCATAAAGGCTAGCAAGCATGTGGATTTGCTTTTGTGACTCACTACTTGGACTTTTCTCCAAGGTAGGAGTTAGTTGGGAGGATCCCAGTAATAAGGTATGTGTATGTTGTATGCCTAGTTGCCTCCATTGTCTATGAGTGGAGCTTAGGACTCTAGGGTTGCTCTTGGGTGAAAAGCATTAGTCCTCTTTTGTTTAATGTCCTCACATGGTTATTATGTGTAGTAATGATAATATAAATGTTGATTTTGTATGCTTTGACTATTTGAACTTTGATTTCCATGAAAAGTGCCTAGGCATTGTAAATGTTTTACTATTTCCATTTACTCAAGTAAAAGCTAAGAGAGAAAACATGCTTGCATTTCTAGGTTAATCAACTTGTACCATGAAGTTTTAATTGGCACACATATATAACTAGCCAATTGCAACCACCATGAAACCCGTTCTCAAAGGTGTCTTGGGTAGGGCCAAAGGCAGCCATCTTAGTATGTTTGTGCACTATGGTGCTTAGAAGGCTCACTTTAAGCCCTCCGAGTTTGCTCGCCAGCTTCATCATACATATATATATACATACATTTCTGGGTTTCATTAGTACAAACCATGCTTGCCTTTCCTAGCCCATTACACCTAGTACTTTAAAAGGCTTACCTTAGCCCATTATTTACCATTAAGGCACATGCCATGTACTACTCTAAGTCCCTATACCAGCTAAATATATACGTGCATTTACAAGTTTAAAATTTTTCACTTTTGGGGTTAAATCTCCAAAACATATATACACCAAAATTTGGGCTAACTAAGTAGCATGCATAATACACAATGTGGGCTACACGATCTTAATGCCCACTGACACTTTACAATGATTTTGGTTTGACATCAAGGTTCTTATGGCCCTCTAGGTAGTGGACCTTTAATGGTTAGGTAAGACTTGTTAGACAAGACAAAATCCCTAGTTTAATGCCTCAATTAGCTTGAATAAGCAAGTTAAGCAAGTGTTCAAAAAGGTAGATGGTTCCTAGTTCAATTTGGCACCTAAGTGTCATTAGGGGCAAAATGCTCATTTTGCACCTAGAGGTAATAGGTTTGGTTTTCCAAGCTCATAAGTTATTATTTTGGACCTAAGTGACAAGAAATCAAAGGGTTGGGCTAAATTGCCAAATCTTATGGCTCTATTTGAGCATGGGGTCATTTTGGTATGATTAAAGAAGTTGAAGGACTAAGTGTAAAGATGGTTAATTAAGCCATTTTGGGGCATTTTCCAGGTACTATTTGTTACCTACTATGGGGTAGTCCAGTTATGGTGCCAAAACTGTGCATTTAAATTCCCAGGATTGGTGTGTCCTGTAGGTCATCAGAACAATACCCCTAGTGTGCATACTCAAGTGACCCTCTTGAGCACTATGCAAATACATGCATATTGGTCTAACCATAACACACATATTTGTTGGGTTTTGGGAGCCAAACAATGCAGCGAAATTTAACCGAAACCTTCTAGGATCCAAGTGAAACGGGGTAAACCGGGTGTTTGAAAATTGTCATACCTAATTTTCGGTTGAGATCTCTCACTCAACTGTAGAGTCGAATCAAAAAACCTGAACAGTTGACGTGTTCAGGCTCTCTATGGNGATCCATGTAGTGTTCTCATGGTGGGTCGGTCCAGTACACAAGTTCTCCAACTTGTACCCATATGTAGACTACATATCTCATATTAGTCTCCACATATGCTAGTCATATGTATTATTGCAACCCGCTCCACAATAATACTAGACTAGGGACGTTTAAGAATATCATTATTCTAGGGTTACAATTATGTTTGTTAAGTTACACAGAAACAAAACAACAAACATAATTGCTGGATTAATGCCTTAATAAAATATCATGACTCAATGTGCAAAAATACAATCATCTCACGATTGGATTTTGGGCACAACACTAACAATATTTACATTTATGCACACTATGGTAGCTAAGAAGGAAAACACTAGCACAAGTCTTAGTTTTGGCTTCCACACATTAGGCAATCTTGTTAAGTTCTAGTGACCAACCACTGCACCTGTAACTTCCACTAATAAATTGTATCATTCTGGCCATGTACCCTTATGTCTTATTTGCTCCATTATCAACTAGAGACTTAGAGCAAACCAAGGAATTTTTTTTTACATCAATAGCCCACCTATGGACCAAGTTATGAGTTTCTGAAGTTTGTTACAAAATTCTGACCAAATGAACAGTATTTTAGCCAATTTTCATTGTCATATCTTTGGCTACAGGGCTCCAAATTCAGAAATTCTAAATCCTAGTTCAACCTCTAGATGTTCTATAGGTGTGGTCAAAAGTTCATATAGAGATTCTGTCTACACAGGGAGATATAGAACCTTGAGTCTAGAGTCAAAGTTCTAGTCACTTTATGACCATTTTGCCCATACAAATTTTCATAAGTGTGCAAATACTTCATTCACAAGGGGAAAACCCTAAAAAACTATCCCATATATGTCCATTACACATATGAATTACATTACCTTGCTTCTAACAACTTTATGTGGCCAAAACAGAATTTACAAGTAAGCAGCCCATCATTCACACTTAGGCAGCTTTGCACCACATCACTTACATGGCCAAAACATT
>KK904155.1:18375-30790 GCA_000696445.1 Aquilaria agallochum
TGAATTTCCAAAACCTTACAATAAAGTTCATAGGTTGCTTGACAAACAAGCAGCCCTTAAGGATTTTCTTGGGGGCCAAGTTACCAACTTGGAACACTTTTAAGGAGGTGTTGATCATGCCTTTTACCCCCAACACTTCAATCACTATGGTGAGAATTACACAATATAATGGTTTTTAGCCGTTATGACACACTTGGAATTCTCCCATTTTGTGAGGTGGTAACACTATTCATCATCTTCAAGCTCCGAAATTCATAGCTCCCCTTCTCATCTCTAATTTCATAGCTAAAACTTCAATCTTTCACCAATTCTTTGCGAAAATCAAAGCCCCATGAGGTATATATGCGTGAAAGCCTTCCTTTTTGCATGGATTCTGTGAAGTGAGCTTGGGATTATGTTTTTGAGGCTTATGGAGCTTAGGTACTTTTTTCCCAAAGGGTTTACTTGATGTTTTTGGTTTGTTGAACTTCCATGAGCGTAGGTTTAGCTTGATTGAGCTTATTTTGGATGCCTAGTATGTTGATTTTCCTTGGAACTCTAAAAGCCTTGGGGGAACCCATTGTGCTTGGTGTAGATGCTTGATTCTTACTTGTTCTTCACAATTGAGGTAAGGGATTTAGTTTACATACTCCTATAATGCATGTCTCAATTGCTTGATTATTGGTTTCAAGTAGTTTGCAAGATATGCATTATTATGATGAGATTTTTGTTGTGATGGACTACTATAATTCAAGGCTTAGTGTTGTCTAATCATGCACCTCTAGCTTTGTTTTGTTAGCACCAAAATGGCGTATTGTAGTATTCATAGAGTTCTGGAAGCTGTGGAGGTTTTCCTTGGATTTTTGGGAGGGGTTGGATGGCCTTAAAGTGTGTATGGACACAAGGAGTATAAATATGGCACATCTGGAACATGAGTGTTATTGGCAATGTGTCTCCACTGTGTCATCATTCCCGACGACATGTCGCGAAGCACTTGATAGCATTGACATGCTTTAGTATTTTTGGCATAACTTTTCACTTGGGTGTCCGATTGAGGCGATTCAAGATTTGAAGCAAAGCTAAGAGGAAGAACTACAATTATACACTATATAAAATTCCAAATTCCACCGAGATTATTTTTTGATTTAATTCCAAATGAAGGGACTTAAGTGTGCCTAAGGGGACTTAAGGTGGAACGTGTTTAATGGTGCCTTAGTACCTCCCATGGCTCCTTAAAGCACTAGGTAGTTAATGAAGCCTTCTTGGGTGTAAACAAAGTAGGTGGAAGATAATTTGGAAAATGTTTCAAGGACTACAATAAGGCCATTAGGACAGGTTAAGGGGCTTTAGCACTATTGGTAGTCTGGTTGGATGCTTTAAGCTTAGGACACCAGTGAGAAACCCTAGTGCATATTAGGGGTTCTATGGAAGCTAGTAAATTAAGTCCATCTATAGTAAATTTTATCATAATAGTGTGAACCATGTAATGATCGATAGTGGAGCACCATGGATGAAGGCTTAGTGCACCTGTGGCCTAGCTACGTTGTGACTTGAGGCACAAGTGAAAGCTTAGTGCATCATTGGTAGGTTAATTAGGGAAGGCTTAGTACGTTGGTGATCTAGATGAGCATATTAGCTTGAGACACCAAGTGGAAGCCTAGTGCACCTAGTTGGGCGGAGGCTTAGTACCATAGCTGCCTAGACAAGCTAACGGCTTGAGGCATTATATGGTTGACTAGTACACCTAATGAGTTCCTTATAACTTATGCAAGGAGCATCCACCATGTTCACCTGTACA
The DNA here is from genome assembly GCA_000696445.1 of Aquilaria agallochum. Classification (NCBI taxonomy): domain Eukaryota; kingdom Viridiplantae; phylum Streptophyta; class Magnoliopsida; order Malvales; family Thymelaeaceae; genus Aquilaria; species Aquilaria agallochum. The sequence goes on from KK904155.1 coordinate 20,153, forward strand.
CAAAAAAAGGAATGTTAACCAGTGAGCTAAGCTCACTTGGACATTAGCAAGCAAAACTTGCTAGAAGCTAGTTAGGGGCCAAGAACTCCCTAGGCATGGGGTGACATCCGTGTAAGGACTAGGAATGGTAGGGTCCTAAGGGACTCCAATATATGTGCAGATGTTAGGCCTCAAACTGCACTAGGTCCGCAATAGATTTCATATATCATATATGATGCCCATCGGCATCTTCACTGTATGACATGGTGAGACTGGGAGGGACTTCCGGTAAGGGAGGAACGCCTGAACAAGAGACTTCTGGGGAGAGATTGCTTGGAACACTCAAAGAATAAAGGTTAGGAGGTCCCTGGAGTATTTTTCTGGGGAGGACCCTTCGATGTCCAAGTCAGTATTTTGAGAGATAGGAAGCAGTAAGAATATGAAATGTATCTCCTCTCCCGCGACCCCCTTACTGAGGCCATTTCCTTAATATATATAGGTAATGGAGATGCCTACTTGATGTGGCCCGCTTAGATTATGGCACATGTTCGGTCGGATGTAATCTGTACCTTTGGGCATGGGGGCCTCTCGTCGGCTACAGGCCGTTCTGGCCAGAGGTCAGGGCCGGGGTAGGTCTGCGTGACAGGACGTGTGCGGCGGCGGCATGTCAGAGCGTGTATGTGGGCGGCGTGTTGTGTACAAGGGCGGCATGTCAGAGGCTCCTTAATTATTTCTGCCATACTCCTGAGATCCCTTTAGTAGAAGAAAGCTCTTCGGAATAGGAGGGATTTTTTTCGAGATCATTTTAGTAATCCGAAAGTACCCTTATCACAGATGCTCCCCTTTGGGGGCGTTCTCTCCTACTGAGGGTGGTGAGTCTTTCTCTTCCGAAGCCGGTTCGATCACCTTACCAAGGATGGCGATGCACCGTATTCCTGAGGTCGGTACTGCCGTTCCCGAGGGTGATGATGGATCACTGAGGTCAGATGTTCAAGGTTTTAGACCCCTTTTTTCCGAAGTTGGTTCTCGCATTCCTTGTGGGTGATGGTCGACCTTCCGAGGGTGGTGCTTTCCCCAACCTTATGGGTTTAAAGGGCAATAGCACTTCGGCTATCAATATATATGCGTGCGCTCAAGTTTTTGTTTATAGGTACATAAATCCCTTATTGGGAATGTTCAGATTCTCACTCCGTTTAGTGTTGTTGTGCAGACTTCATCATTTTGGAGCCAGTGACCATATGGTGGTTGCCAAGCTAGTGTTTTACTTGTAGGTAAACCACTAGGTGAATCATTATTGATTCTAGTTTTACTAGTTAAGTTGTTTGTGCTAACTATAGTTGTTTTGTGGCCTTGCAGAGGCTAGTGGCACAAGGATAGAGATAGTTGACTATAGATCTCAGTAGTAGTCTTCAATACACATATGTATGCTAGTTGGCCTTCAATGTCTCTAGGTTGAGTAGTATTTCAGTTACTTTTGGACATGAGCATAGTCTTTACTTATGTAATGATGCACATGCATGGTTATTACTTGTACTAAACACACTTGTGTTTTATTCTTTGGTTTGTGTTTTAAATATGATTTAATAAACTACACGCAATGTTTTAGTTTCTTTTCATGTTTGTTACTTAAAGTCAAAGCAAGCCCATGCATGCTGCTCTTTAGGTTAATAACTAAAGAGCATGAAAGGTTTTAAAATGGGACAAGTAATTAACTAGCCAACTGCAATGAGCACGGGACTCTGGTTTCGTAGTCTTCCTGGGAGGGCCCTAATCAGGGGTATGTGACATTATATAGATAGCATTCCTCCTATAAACCTCCCAGCCCTTACCAAAACTAGGATAGTGCCCAAAGCAACCAACCCCACAACAGCCATTAAAACCTACAGTTCAAGTTACAATACATTAGTCCATAACATCAAGTCTTCAACTATTCATCCATAAAACAACATAATTGAGCCATACCTAATTGTACATAGACCACTAATGAGTTTCCTTAGCACCTACTACTATACTTCATTTGTTGAAATGGGCAAAAATAGTTCATGGACACTTGCACTCAATAAGGACTCAATATGGCACCTCATGCCTACAATGTTGAAAACATTATCATATACATAAACCTCTAATTTTTCCTTCAAGTACCAAAAACTGAAGACAATGGAGACATAAAAGAAGCATAGAACAATATAACATAAGATAACCATACACATAAAATGGGGTTAGCCCACACATCCAACAAAGAGGCATGCAATACTCACAAACCACACACATGGTTTTCACTTAGGACTAAGCAAGCATTTCTTACATTCAATTAAGCTTTTGATCACTTTATTTATAGTCAATTTAACATAGAGCTCCAGGTTGATGAACAAGTTCGGCCATACTTCATCAAGAACCCTAATGCTTGCCATATGTAAACTAGCTAGCTCACCATAGTGCCTTAGCACACATACCCCATTTTGATAACTACTAGGATCATTCGACCAGGGCCATCACCTAGGGTAGCATCCTTCCTATGAAATTCTAGATGAAGGAGCTTAAATTGAACCCTCACATACCTCAAATATGGCAGCACAAAGCCAGGAACACTTCAATGCTCCAAATGCACCACCATAAGGCTATGAGTGGGCCAAAATCCTTGGTTTCTTCTTGTTACCCACTTTGGGGTAGTCCAGTTATGGTGCCAAAATTGTGCATTTAAAACTCCCAGGATTGGTATGTTTTATAGGCCATCAGAACAATACCCTTAGTGTGCATACCCGGGTGGCTCTCTTGGGCACTATGTAAATGCATGCATTTTGGTCTGACCATTACACACATATTCACATTTTATTCACACCATGGTAGTAAGTAAGAAAAATAATAGCACAAGTCTCAATCTTGGTTACCACATATTAGGCAATCTTACTAAGTGTAAGTGACTAGCCAATGCACCTAAAACTTCATCCAAAAATTGTATTAATCTAGCCATGTAACCCTATGTTTCATTTGCTTCATTATCAAGTAGAGTCTATAAGAAAACCAAGGAATTTTTTTTACAACAATGGCCCACCTATGGTCCAAGTTATGGATTTTTTAAGTTGGTTACAAAATTTTGACCAAATGAACAGTAACTTAGCCAAATTTACAATGCCATATCTTTTTCTCCAAGGATCTAAATTTAGAATTCCAAAGCCTAGTTAAACCTCTAGATGTGCTCTTGGTGTGGTCAAAATTGCATACCAAGATTCATTCCACATAGGGAGATAGAGAACTTTGATTAGAGGGTCAAAATTCTATCCACCTTTGGACCATTTGCCTTTATAGAAATTCATAAGTGTGCAAATACTTTATTGACAAAAGGTAAGCCCTCCAAGGCTATCCCATACATGTCCAATACACATAGGAATTACATGCTCTTGCATCTATCAACTTTATATGGCCAAAATAGAATTTGCAAACAACCAGCCTATAATTCACCCTTAGGCAACTTGTGCATAGCTTCACATACATAGCAAATAGTCCTCAAATGATAACATACTTGTTTCAACTTTCAATGTCTTACATGAACATGCATCCATGCACTACATCATGGCCTTAACTCAGCTAAAGACACAGGCAAATCACAGGAGATGCCTAAGACGTAATGCACTCCAAAACAGGATACTAGACAATTGCAGAAATTTTAGATCAAAAATTAAACTACAAAGGTTAGTTTGAATGTGATCTTTCTACTAGACCTGAAAAGGGAAAATTTGAAGGGTGGTAAGTTTTGTTGTGAAACTTAGTAAGGGTAACACTTGTACTCTGAAGGAAATGTGACCCTCATTAAAACATGAATCCAAAGACACTAAAACACAAAACCACAATTCATATGTACAAGATATAACAACTAAATTCAGTAGCCATTGACAGCCAACAAACACATGAAATGTGGTAGCAACATGAACCATAGGTTAAAACATAAAACATGCAATAAACTTAAGTAAATTACTATGGTAGCCCTCCAGCTCAAGCTTGGTCTTAGGAGAGTTTTAATACTAGATAGAACTAACTTTGGGATCTAGAAACCTTTCAATTCTCTGCCATCACTGTGCACTTCACACTAGGTCACAAAACCTTCAATAAGTGTGCTCCCCTCACTAAGCTTGGTTCATCAAGCACATGGCCCTCTTATAGGCTTAGCCCAAGCTCTATGGATGCTTGAAAATATAGTAAGCAATCCATGAGAGCAAGATAACCCTTACCAAGATGGGTAGGGAAAATTTTAAGCTTGATCCTTGAAGCACACAAGAAATAGCTTTAGTTTGCTTCCAATTGCTTCATTTTGCCTTTAATTTCAACTATCTTTAAGTTTGAAGGTTTGATGGCTATGTAGGAAGTGTGGATGGGAGGGCTGGCTTTCTTTTTGTGTGTGGAGGCCGAAATTGTGGAGAGATAAGGACCAAGATGGACTTTAAATGGTCTTCAGTGCACAAACACACTTAACTTGTCTAAACCATGCTTTATAAGATTTATTTCTTTTGCCAAAGTCACACCCTTAGCACACAAGGACTTTTTTTAATCAAAATTCTCCTTTAGTTATACCTTTGGCATGAAAAGGCAATTTTCAAGATTGATTCTTCTGCCAAGGCAGCACCCTTGGCATTACACCTTTGATGCACATGGGTTACATCTAGCTAAAGGTGAATTCACTTTGGAAAAGTTGTTCCAACTGCAAGCTTGGGCTATTTCCAACCAAAAGCTCTCATATTTTGGAAAAGTTGTACCTTCGGCAAGGTTAGGCCTTATATGTATGAGATCCCTCAATTGCCGAGGTTGTAGTTTCGCTGAGTTTTGCGTTGGTTTTTTACTTTAAGATTCTATTTTGGTGAAGTTACACCTTTAGAAAAGATAATTTACTTCAAGCCAAACTTTTTTCTCGGCAAAGTTACACCTTTGGTAGAGATGAGATACTTTTCCCTCTCAGGGTTTTTATTTCCCGCCATCTGTGAGGTACACGATCTCCAAAGACCATTTCATGAGCACATAGGCCTGTCATCTGAATCAGGGCATTACACATATTTTGACAAATCCAGCGGAGTGCCCTTGTTTTTCATGTTAGGTGACATGTGTCACTAGATCAATGGCCAGCTTCCCCGTCCATTGCATTGATTACATCTTTTCCCTAATAGAGGGTCATTATGGTGTCATTTCATCTACCCTCTTTGGCTATATAACCCTCACTTTGCCTCAGAGGTTCCTCAGTTCTCACTTTATTCTCCACTCTCCTACTCTTCTTTGATAGCTTTCTAGCGACAAAGCAATTTTCAATAGCCATAAGTGGTGATTTTCTAGCATATTTGAATTTTGAACAAGTGGGTTTCTGTTAAAGTTGCTTTTTCTTTTACACTTCCCTTCCTCCCTTCTTGCTAAGAGTAGATCTCTTGGATTCATGGGATCTTTAAGAAATAAAGTATGTGTAGCCGAAGAGGGTTGGAGCTCCCTGGATTGCCACTTAAGTTGTGCAACTTCAGAGAAGGTAGTGAAGTGGCACGAAAAGTTTTACCTCCCCTTATATGCTAAGACTAGACTTCTTGAATGCAATGAGCTGAGCAACTATCCTTAGGAAAAAAAGGGAATGATGTTTATGTGCCAACTAAAGGTAGGTCTTTGGTATCCCCTTTCAAAGATGGTGGGTGGCTTTTGCTAGTTTTATGGCATGGCCGTTAACCAAATGCTGCCGAACTTGTATTCCTACTTCAATGCATTTTTGTGCATGTCATGGGTTTTCAAAATAGTCCCACACTTCATTTTCTTCACACAAAACTATAATCTCCACCCAATCCCGAACATTGGATTCTATTTCTTGCTCCCCTGGGGATCTAGGAGCAAGAAGTTCACTTTCACCTTCGCCACCTAGAATAGCTAGTGAGGGTAGCAGAAGAAGTAGTTTTCTATGGAGATGGATGAAAAGTGGAAGGATCTACCAAGAAAGTCACCTTTTGGGAACTTGCCAGTTGATGTGATGGATTTATTAAAGTTGCTAACCCTCGAACTGGAGTCCCAGTTTGAAGAGTTTGATAGTCGTATTAGGGGAGTAGCTAACTGGCAGGGTTAGGCACCTTCATGACCACTTTATCCATTTCCAATTAGATGGAACTTAGTGGCGAGGTCCTTCAAGAGATGGATGTCATTAAGGAACATCTCAGTCACAAGGATATGCCTAAGCTAGTGATAGATGGAAAGAAGTCTTGGCCAGTTGTACTTCTTTAGGGCAAACTGTTTGATGCAACCTTTGTAGAAAATAAGTCTCTTTTCAAGGATTACTTAGTGAATTTTTGTACTTACATGAATATTTTTTACTTTGTAGAAATGGGTGACAAGTTTGCTATATTATACAAGAGTCTATTCTTTGGCCAAGCCAAGAAAGGAGATGATAGCCGAAGGGCTATTATCCTTAAAGAACTCCCAAATCAGTCTGATGAGCACCACCCTCAGTCGGCACAAGTGACCAACCTTGGGAAAAAGGCCCTCACCATTCTCGATGAGGGCTTAACATCGACCTCGAGGGACACTCACACCATCCTCGGGAAGGTGACATGACCAACATCGGGGAAGGGTGTCTTTCATCCTCTCGGATTTTATGAACCTACTGACCTCTGAAAAGTATATCCCCCATCCTCAACAGAGGAAAACATCTTCCAAAGGTGATCTTCTCTACCGAAGGGCCTTTCCTGATAGCCCTCGGTGATAATCTGCATCCAAAGGGGTCTTCTATTCCAAAGAGGGCTCATACCCCAAAAGGGGTCTTGTTCCCCGAAGAGGTCTTATGGAGATACGACAAAAATAATTAAGGAGCCTCTAATAGAAAGACCTCGCACATGACCCTGCCCTCTGGCCGGAATGGCTTACGGCCAGCTATAGACACCTATCTCCGAAAGTACGAATTGAATCCAACCGAACACATGTCCCGATCTGAACAGGATGTGCTAAACGGCCTCTTCCCTCCACCATCCTATAAATACTTAGGAAGGACCTTGGTAAGAACAGGACATAGAACTTTCATTGTCTTCTACTCTATCTATTCCTTAATACTACCCTTCACAAGTACTGACTTGGGCATCGGAGGCTCCTCCCCCGAATACACACTTTGGGGAGCTCCTGACCCTCATTCTTCTGAATATTTCATGCACCTTTACACCGAAAGTCTCTGTTATGGCCCTTCTAGTGGGAAGCATGTTTCAGGAAGGTAAAGTGTTGTAAATTAAGTTTAGAACCTTAATTCAAGTTTACATAGCAAGAATAGAGAAGTTTAGCAAAGTTCACTAAGTTTCGAGAAAAATAAGGCACTAAACGAAGTTCAGGGGCAAAATGGTAATTTTGCATCCTAAATAGCCAGGACGAGTCCCGAGTGTTTTAAAATGAATTTCTAAAAACTTAACTTTCAACCTTAACTCAAACTTGAAGAATAAACAAGAATTTAATCAACAATGACTAAGTTACAAAGATAGGGGTTTATTTGTAAGAAGCTTAATACTTTGATGGCTTTGCGGTTAAGTGAGGGTTTAAGAAAGGAAAGTGAGGCTATGGCTGCCATAATCTCGTTTCCAGCCTTCTCACCCTCATTTTGTTCTCAAGTTAAGCTTGGAAGCAAGTGTTCTCGGTGTCAAGAAGTGCAATTCAAAGTATATAAGCTAGGAGGAGTGCATTTCAAGCTTTAAACCATGATTTTGTAGAAGCTCCTGATCTAGTATCAACCATAGCATCCTACAACTAAAGCCAAACAACATTCCCTAGATGTTGGTCAGTACTAACTTCCTAGCACTTGGACATTCCAAACTAGATCTTAGTTTTAGCCTCCAATATCTATGTAATGAGCTCTAAGCTTTGATTCCAAAAACTGACACGGCCGTCCTTGGCCCCTGCCCAGGAAGCCTGTGAGAACTGGTCTCATGGTGGATTGCAATTAGCTAGCTGTATATGTGCACAGATTAAAATCCCATGATACTAGTTGATTAACCTAGAATATGCAAGATGCATTGTTAGGTTCATTTCCTAAGTGCTTGGCTCAGGCTAAGGAAATAGAGAGAGACACTATGGAGGACTTGAGAGGGCAAGGCACAGTGATGTATGTGCTAAGTTGGAGACTTTCGGGTCCTAAATGCACAAAGAAAATGGCCACGAGAAAATTGCAAGAAAATAAAGTAGGAAGGCTAAAATGCACATTTGAACTAGTGGTTCTAGTGAAACTATAAACTAGGAATGGGAACTTTCGGCCATGCAAAGTTATATGGTGACTAGTGCAATACTAGGCCAATTTTGGTAAATTTTAATGATAACTAGTCAAATCATGTTCCCCATTAAGGAAATAAGGCATCATTGCCTTGGTTTACCAAGTTAGTACTAGTTATAGTATTCGGCCGAAACCTACATGGACTAATCGTCATTTTAAAAACTTGTGGTTAGTGCTTGGCATTGTGAGCCATGAAGTGACACAAGTGCCGAAATGTGCAGGTGTTTTAGTGGTGAAAATGAAGCCATGAGGAAGTGAGGGCTTATTGGTGCCATGCAAGATTGGTAAGGCCGACAGCTAGCTTATTGCCACTTTTATCACATGTGGCTTAATACCGGGCATGCATGGTTCCACTTAAACCATTTGCTTTCATTTCGGCTTACTCTTCCGAGGCTGAGAGCTTGCTTGTTTGTGTTCTTGAGCTTTCCACTAAATTTGGTCTCGGATTAGAGCGTCAAGGAGGCATTTTAGAGCTTGAGTGAAGAACCAAGCTTGAATCTTCCATTCTCGGCACTAAGGGTTCAAGTTTGAGCTTTGGGCTTGAAAAAACAATGGAGGCCGAGACATTTCAAGCTTGAGATTAAGGTAACTCTTTGTGTTTTCCTTGAATACATGGTATAGATTCCATGAACAAAGGGTATTGATGCCTAATTGATGATATGTTAGGCCAATTGTTGAGGAAAACATTTCGGACTCAAGCTAAACCGAGACTACTCAAGCTCATATTGAGGTAGGGTTCACTAAACTACTTGATTGCTTGGTAGTATACCATGATTCAAGTGTTTAAAGTAGCTAAGTGATGGTTAAATATGCTAAATGACCTTAGTTACTTGGTGGGCTATTGAGATTGATTCAGTTGTGATTGTTGATTAGCTAATTAACTATGGGCATGTATTAGAAATCCTAGTAAATGAGGCCAATTTGCTAGGCATTTCGGAGCACTGGTGGAGGTGGGCTATATGTTGAAGTTTGATGTGCAAATGTGCACAATGACACATGCTATGGTATTTGGCCGAATGGTCATTATGGTGTGTGTGTGTGTTCATTGTGTGCTTGAGTGATTCTTTGTGCTTGCTAACCAACTACTTGCTATTATGGTTTATATGTCTCGGGCAAAGTTAATATGTATATATATATGTTGTGGTTTTCTTGTTTTTGTGTCTTATTTTTGCAGGACATTATGAGCAAATGAAGGTTAAGCCTTGAGTTATACACTCGACTTAACTGAATAAACTCTATAATGAGTTGGTATTGATAGTGAACTCTACTGAGTATTGTACTCATTGCCCATTATATTGTTTTTCAGGAAAGGATATTCGGCCTGAGTTATAGTAGCTTGAGTTTTGCTATTGTGTTGTGCTAGCTTTGCTTGTGTAGTAAGGTATGTGCCAATGTGTGCTTCGCTTGGTTAATTATGTGCATTACAAATCTTTACTGAAGTTGGCCAAGACTTATGGCTTGAGTTGTGCAGGATTGTAGAGTGGGACTTGTCTAGGTGGGCAGCATGGATATGTGGACACTTGCTCTGATAATAGTTTTCACCTTTATGACCATGAACATGGCCATAGGTTTGGTACTGCAGTGTGTCCTGCTTTATGGCATACTTAAGGTGTTGTTTGAGAGGTGATGGTCTCGGTTGTAATATAACTTGGCATGAAAAAATTTGGAATCATGGCATGTAGCCATGTATGTGTGCTAGGTAGACTACTTTTGTATGTACATATATGTAGTCTCGGATTGATGCCCTGTAACATCTTCGCTGTGTGACATGGTGGGTCGAGAGGAACTTCTGATGAGGGAGAACGTCTGAAGGGGAATTTTCCCAGGGGGAGCTGCCTGAAACACTCGGAAAACAAAGGTTAGGAGGTCCCCGGAATCTTTTCCCGGGGAGGAGCCTCCGATGCCCAAGTTAGTATTTTGGAGGTGGAGAGAAAGTACTAAGGGCCAAAGGTTCTTTCCTGTTATGTTTTCCCAGGGAGGAGAAAGGGAGATCCCCCCTGCTAAGACCATTTCTCTAACATATATAAGAAGATGTAGCCCGTTCAGATTGTGACACGTGTTCGGTCAGATGTAATCTGTACTTCTGGGCGTGGGGGCCTCTAGCCGCCTACAGGCCCTTCGGGCCACACGCTAGGGCAAGCATTGTCACACCTCATGCAGGGCCTAGCCCATTTACTAAGTATTAAACTCACAAAACTGTAGTTAATCTCTAACTTGTCAATTCGGCCAACTAGAATTTCTTAATCTTAAGTCTTATTTTCTTAAGGTGTTTAGCCTGGGAGGTGGCCCAGGAGGCTTGTGAGTAATCCCATTTAGTTACTTGCAGTAGAAGTAAGGCCCAATACCACTAGCTTGCAAAACAAGCAAGGCTTTAATAGATTACTTGCATGACAAGCAAGGCAACA
>KK904157.1:0-29164 GCA_000696445.1 Aquilaria agallochum
TAAAATGAGACAAGTATGTGAACATTTGAGTAATGCTTTGGCTATGTAAGTGATGTGGTGCAAAGCTGCCTAAGTGTGAATGATAGAATGCTTACCTGTAAATTCTGTTTTGGCCACATAAAGTTTCTAGATGAAAGAGAATGTATTTCATATGTGTAATTGACATATATGGGATAGCCTTGGAGGGCTTTCCCCTTGTGAATGAATTGTTTGCATGGTTTGGAAAAATTGTACGGGTAAAATGGTCTAAAAGTTGCCAGAATTTTAACTCTGGACCTAAAGTTTAATATCTCCCTGTGTAGATTGAATCTTGATATGAAATTTTGACCGCACCTATAGAACATCTAGAGGGTTAACTGGGCTTTGACATTTCTAGATTTAGATCCCTGTAGTCAAAGATATGATGTTGCAAAGTTGGCTTAGTTACTGTTCATTTGGTCAGAATTTTGTAACCAACTTCAAAAATCCATAACATGGTCCATAGGTGGGCTATTGATGTAAAAAAAAATTCCTTGGTTTTCTATGAGTCTTTAATTGATAATGGAGTAAATAAAATAGGGAAGCATATGGCTTGAATGATATAGTTTATTAGTGGAAGTTACAGGTACAGTAGCTAGTCACTAGAACTTAACAAGATTGCCTGATGTGTGGAAGCCAAAACTAAGACTTGTGCTAGTGTTTTCCTTCTTAGCTGCCATGGTGTGCATGAAATGTGAATATGTCTGTGATGGTTGGACCAATATGCACGTGTTTACATAGTGCCCAAGAGGGCCACTTGGGTATGCACACTAAGGGTAGTGTTCTGATGGCCTACAGAACATTACCAATCCTGGGAGTTTAAATGCACAGTTTTGGCACCATAACTGGACTACCCCGGAGTGGGTAATAGTGCAGCTGTCCTTTTGGGAGGCTAGGGCAAGAAGCTATGAATGTTTCACTAAAATTTGTATTTATAGTAAGACTCAACTTCCAGGCCTAATGGGTTTCAAAGCCCTAATCCAATTAGGCTTTAATTTCAGGCTTAATAATGGCTCAACTCTTGGGCCCATTATTAATATGAAATTATTGTGAAATCATAAACCAAATAATTAGCCCATGCACTCTAATGGTCCAAATAGCTCTATGTGTGCAACCCACTAGGCTCTTACCATGTTGGCAATGATCATAAAACACATTTATGATCATAAGCAATGAGTGGTGTCTAGCAATACATCATTGCTACCCAAGTAACAAGATCTTCCATGATTCAACTAAACCTTTATGATCATTACCGATATATGCCATTGTCCCTTTGTCCAAGATATCAAGACTAAGCATGAGACATGGAATGTGTCACTCTCATATAGCCCAATTTTTGGTTTCTTGATTACCGAGTAAATTAACTTAACTGATGACATTGATATTGTATATCAACTCATCCGAGCATGGCCATGCATTTTTCTAAGTCTTACTCTATCAAGGGGCCCGAANTTACATAGGAGGGACAAATCCCATCTTGATCATACAAATCCCTCCGCATGATATGTGACATACCCAATGACCTCCTTCAAGTTCATTCAGTTACGAGCAACAAATGAAAGTATCAAAGTATGTGACTCATATGGAGGGAACCTTGATGACCTTAGGTCAAAGGACTACATATACCATGATCACTATGAGAATCACTTATGACACTCATATCGATCCATGTAGTGTTCTCATGGTAGGTCAGTCCAGCACACAAGTTCTCCAACTTGTACCCATATGTAGACTACATATCTCATATTGTCTCCATATATGCTAGTAGTTATGTATTATTGCAACCCACTCCACAATAATACTAGACCAGGGACATTAGAGAATATCATTATTCTAGGGTTACAATTATGTTTATTACGTTATGCAGAAACAAAGCAACAAACATAATTGTTGGATTAATGCCTTAATAAAATATCATGACTTAATGTGTAAAAATACAATCATCTCATGATTGGCTTTTAGGCACAACACTAACACTTTTCACCCTGTACCCGATGTTGCTATACACATTAATGCTATGCTCGGCTGATAGAGTACTTCGGTGGACTTCTTTGATTTGGCCAAAGTATCCGCCTCCATATTGTCTCACTGAGGTACATTTTTTATCTGTATGTTGTCGAATTCTTGGATAAGCTTTCTTCTGAGGTCATGATACTTTGCCATGTTTAGGTCTTTTACCCTGTAGTCCCCCACCATTTGTTTGACCAGCAGTTGAGAATCACTATGGGCCTTCAAATTTCTCACACGAACTCCTTTTGCCAACCGTAAGCTTGTTATGAGGGCTTCATATTCGGCAACATTATTGCTGACGTTGAAATCAAACTTGATGGACTTTGATGCTTCCATGCCCTCGGGACCCCGTAGAATCACTCCGGCTCCTTGATGTTCAGAACCGGAGGCACCATCAATGAAGAGTGTCCAGTCAGGTTCATCATTACCAAAGTCCTCCGGGGTATCTTCGGTTTTTGGTACTTCGACGATGAAATCTGCCAATGCTTGGGCCTTTATTGCCCTTCTCGGTTCATAGGTGATGTCTTATTTGCTGAGCTCGAAGCACCACTTTGGTAATCTTCCAGAGTGGTCTACCTTGCATATGACGTCCCTAAGAGGTAGGTTACTTCGAACAATGATAGAATGCCCTTGGAAGTAAGGTCGCAGCCTTCTTCTTGCCAACACTAGAGCATAGATAGCCTTTTACAGGAGAGGGTACCTAACTTTGGCACCGTGCGGGGACTTACTTGGATAGTATACTGGCCACTATTTTCCCCCATCTACCCTTACAAGTATTGAACTTACGGCCTTTTCGGTAATGGCTAGGTAGAGGACGAGAGGTTCTCATTCTAGTGGCTGCCAAAGTGTCAGGAGGTTGGCTAAGAATCTCTTAAGTTCATCCCAAGGTTTTTGGCAATCTTCGTTCCAAGGATGTTCCTTGGATCTAAAGTTGCCTTCATTCTTTACTACTTTGGTGAGCACTTTGAAGAATGGTCGGCACCAGTCCCCGTATCTGGAGATGAATTTGATGTGGGCCGTGATTCTCCTAGTAAGCCTTTGCACATCTTTGGTCATTGTGGGAGTTCGAAATCCTAACAGGATGTTAACCTTTTCTGGGTTGGCATTGATACCTATTTTGGATACCATAAACCCAAGGAATTTGCCAGTCGTTACCCCGAACACACATTTCTCAGGGTTATGACAGATCCCAAACTTCCGAAGTTGATGGAATGTTTCTTCTAAGTCTATGATATGACTACCAGGCTGTTTGCTCTTGACTAACATATCATTGACATATACTTCCATATTTTTCCCAATTTGAGAGTTGAATACCTTGTTCATCAGTTTTTGGTATGTTGCTCCTGTGTTTTTAAGGGTGAAGGGCATTCTGACGTAGAAGTAAGTCCTAATTTCGATAATGAAGGTGGTTTTTCCTCGTCTTCAGGATTCATCCGAATTTGGTGATATCCACTAAAGGCATCCAGGAAGCTAAGCAGACCATATTCAGCAGTGGAGTCTACCAATTGGTCTATTGGTGGTAAACAATATGAGTCCTTCGGATAGGCATCGTTTATGTTTCAGAAGTTGATGCACATCTGGAGCTTATCACTCCCTTCTTTGGTGGCAACAACAACGTTACTAAGCCACTGGGGGAACTTGACCTCCCTTATTATGCTCGCCTCCGTTAACTGTTGAACTTTAGTTTTATCAAAGTTGTTCTCATGTGCCGAGAGGCTACATTTTTTTTGCCGAATAGGCTTTAGCTCCGGACACACTTTAAGGCAATGTTGGATTATAATAAGGTCCATCCTAGGAATATCACTCGGAGAGTAGGCAAACAGATCTTTGTTCATTAAGAGAAGCGATACAAGCTTTTCCTTGTTGCCTTCTGCTAGTTGTTTCCCCACTCAGGTACTTTGGCCTGGGACAAGCTCTACATCCTCTGTTTCTATTTTTTCAGAGTCACTTTTTATCCTCCTAGTGCCTCTTCACCAACCATGCTCTTTTCTCCTAAAGTCTGTGCATGAACTTTCATTGGGCTCTGTCTTGCCTTCACGAAGACTTTCCTTACTTCTGCTTGATCAATGAATATTTCCGCATCCCCTTCCTTTGTGCCAAATGTTACCATTAGGTACTTCACATCTGGGCGAATGTGAGGATTTCCTTGTGTCTGCCTTCCAAGGATGGCATCGTAAGAAGAAGGGACATCTATGACAATAAACGCCATCATTGTGAAGCCAAAGAGTTCTTCATTATTCAAAATTGAGGTTCCCCTTAGCATCAAAGGCAGATCGATCCACTTGAGCATAGGGAGTTTGGAAGGACCTACACTGAAGGTAGGGGAGGTAATGGGTTTACGATCACCCTTGGAGACGCCAAGTTCGGCAACAAGTCGGAGAACAGAATGTCAGCATTGGAGCCATCATCGATGAGCACTGTTTTGATGTCCCAGCTCCCTATTCTTACCATGATTAGATGGGGGTCGTCATGAGGGAACTTCATGGTAGACCCATCTTTCCAAACAAGCTTGTTCGTTGGGTTAACGAATTCCATCATCGTGATTTCCTAGACTTTCCTTTTCCTCTCGGCCGAGGATATTCTAGTGGTGAATGTTTGGATCACTCCTGCCGAAGCTAGTTGATGCTTTCTAGGACATTGGTTCTAATGTCGGTCAGAGTCGTAGTCCTCATTTTCTCCTTTCCTCTCTTTTTCCCTTCTTCCTTTGGGCAACGGTATCTATAGGAACTATTGAAGTTGCCCCTACTTGATCAGAGACTCAATGTGCTTTCCTAGCTGGAAGCAATCCCCGGTGTCGTGCCCATGGTCTCGGTGGAACTGACAGAACTTCTTCATGTTCTTTTTGTTGTCCGAGGTCATGGCCTTTGGATTCTAGATTGAAGTTCCTTGTCTTTCCATGGCCATCAATATGTTCGTTCTTGCGGTACTCAGGGGAGTGAATGACATCGATTTCTTCCCCCTTTGCTTTCGAAGTCTGCCCTCGCCCTTAGTTGGGTACCGAGGTTGGTGACTCTAACCCTTAGAGTGATTGTGATTAGACTTCAACCCTCTCATCCTCAACTCTTCGGCCGTCATGTGCTGTTCTTCTTTTTTGTAGAATTCTTCGAGGTGTCGGGGGGATCTTTGGAGAACTCATAGAAGAGTTGTGAATCTCTCCTAAGTCTCTTGATCATGGCAAGGATACAGATTTCAAGGCAGAAGTCGGGCACACTCAGGGCTTCTCGATTAAACCTGTTGACATAGTCCCGAATATTCTCCCTATTCTTTTGGGCTATGTCAAAGATTTGGACGGGAATCTTCGCCGTTGGTCTACTTTCGATGAACTGCTGGGTAAATGTGGCGGATAACTCCCAGAAGCCCATTATGGTTCCTAGAGCTAGGTAGTTATACCATGCAATTGCTAGGCCTTAAAGGGTGACTTTGAAGCAGTTGCTAATGGTGGCATCTTTAGCGCCATGAAACACCATGCTGCACCTATATTTTGTTAGGTGAGCTTGGGGGTCACTACACCCATCATACATTTCCAATCATGGTACTTAGAAGTCATTTGGCATAGGTGCCTTTACTACTGCACGGATGAAGGGTGACTCTTCTTCGGTGAAGGTCTCCGACAATCTCGACCAAACGGGCTTTCGGGAAACCTGCCTTTCTACCTTTTCCAACCTCTCTAGGATCTTCTCCATGAGGGTGGTAGAACTATCTTCTACTTGTTGCCTGGTGGTCACTGGCAATGGAGAGCAGCATTTCATTTTTGCAGAGTAACTTCATTGACCAGGGGATTGGGACTTCCCATCCGGGGATGGACTTTGCCAGTAGGAAGTTCTGGGCTCTTTTGACACTGTTTCACCAGTATGACATCCTATGGGGGGTACATTTTCTATTGAGGACTCATCGTGAGAATTCCCACTTCTGGAGCTCCAACGAGGTAACCTTGGGCTTCTCTCTTGACGGGCACTAGAAGAAGGTGCCCTTCCCCTAGGAGGTGGTTATGACCACCTTTGGTCGAGTTGTTGGGTCATTTTAGCCACGATAGAGAGCTGAAAATTACATAGAAAACCCATCATGACCATTAGAGGACATTCATCGTCAAGTAAATAAGTCTCCACTACAGGCTATTCAGTTGTCGTTTGAGTTTCCGGCATGGACTGGGACCTCGAGAATCCTTTGTCATTAGAATGCTGAGCCTCAACAACGGTGACCAGAGAATGGTTTACCACACACGGTGCCAAATGATGCCAGTGGCATCTTTATTAAATGACATGTTGACCTACAGGGAGGACTTCCAGTGTGAAGATGTCTAAAACACTTAGAAGAATAAGGGTTAGGAGCTCACCAGAGTGTGTTTTTGGGGGAGGAGTCTCCAATGCCCAAGTTAGTATTTGTGAGAGTGGTAGATGAAGAGCAGCGAATAAAGAGAGTCTTCTGTCCTTACCAAAGTCCCTCTAAATTATTTATAGGAGGGTGGAGGGAAGAGGCCATTTGACATAGCTTATCCAGATCATGACACATGTTTTGTCAGATTTGATCTGTACCTTCGTAGGTCATTCTAGCCAAAAGGCAGGGGTGTGTGTGAGGTCCCTTTGTCAGAGGCTCCTTAACCATTTTTGTTGTATCTCCGTGACACCCCTTCGGGGTGTAAGATCCCTTCGGGCAGAGATTTTCCCCTGAGGGCTATTAGGGAAGGCCCTTCGGTGAAGTAGGTCACCTTTAGGAGACTTTTTCTTCTGTCAAGGATGGTGGATCTACTTTTCTGAGGTCAGTAGGTTTGTAAATTTGAGGGTGGTGAAACACACCCATTCTCGAAGTTAGTCATGTTCCTAACCGAGGGTGGTGTTGATAGTTTTGTAGGGTCGGGGCTAAGCTCTAATCGAGGGTGGTTTCAAGATAGCTGATCAGGAGATCTCATAGGCCATAGCCCTTCGGCTATCATCTATATCATGCTTTGTCTCCCAAGTGGCCTCATCCTCTGAATGATTGGACCATTAGACCTTGACCATAGGTATCCACTTGGTCCTTAGCTTCCTAACTTGTCAGGCAAGGAATTTAATTTTGGCATTCCGCATAGGTCAGGCTCTTACCCACTACCTCGACAGGAAGGGGAATCATCGATTGCACGTCAGGTGCGTTACATTTCTTTAATACACTAACATGGAGCATATTATGTATGTGAGCTGGGCTCGGTGGCAGTGCCAATCTATATGCAACTTTGCCAAGCCGTTCCAGAATCTCATAGGGTCCAATGTACATAGGAGCCAACTTGACCCTTTGGCTGAATCGTACCACTTCTTTCATTGGTGAGATCTTAAAGAACACCTTGTCCCCTACTTCAAGCTTCACTTCACACCGCTTGGCATTGGCATATGGCTGCTATCGTTTAATAACTGCCCTTAATCAAGCTTGAATCTACTTAATCTTGGCTGTGGTCTCTTCCAAAACCTATGGTCCTACTTGGTCCACATTTGACTTATCGGCCTAGCAATGCGGTGCCATGGATCGTCGGCCATACAAAGCCTCATATGGATCCATTTGAATTGATGCCTGATAACCATTGTTATAGGCAAATTTAATGAGTGGAAGGTGGTCATCCCAATCTCCTCTAAAATTTAAGGCATAACTCCGCATCATGTGCTCTAGGGTCTGGATAGTCCTCTCCGATTGTCAATCTATCTGAGGGTGATAAGCAGTACTCAAGTTTACCTTTGACCCCATTTTCTCTTGAAAGGAATTCCAAAACCTAGAAATAAATCATGGATCTCGATCAGATATGACCAAATCTTGCACACCATGAAGTCAAACAATCTTTCTGATATATAAGTTTGCCAAAACTTCTAATGAATAAGTGATCTTAATTAGTAGAAAATGGGCATTTTTAGTCAACCTATCCACTATGACCAATACAACATCATGTTTTTTCCTTGTACTTAGCAAACCTACCAAGGAATCCAAGTACTTGTCCCCTACTTCCTTTCTAGAATGGGTAGGCTTTGCAAGGTACCACACGATTTTTGGTGTTCTGCATTTACCATCTAACAAGTAAGACATTTAGCCACATGATTCTTAAAATCAACCTTGAACCTAGGCCACCAAAAATGAGTTCTCAAGTCATGGTACATTTTGGTGACGCCTAGGTAGATACTAAGGGGACTACTATGTGCCTCTTGGAGCACCTGTTCTCTTAACCCATTAACATTGGGCACATAAAGTCTTTTCCTAAGGAAAAGTAAACCATCCTGATACCTATACCTTTCTTGGAGGGCTCCAAGCTTGGTCTCCCTTAAAACTTCACGCATATCAGGGTCTAACTCCTGGGCCTCTCAGATCCAACCATCTCGATTGAATTTGCAACTCGAAGACTTAGTCAATTTCCCATCTAGACTAATACCCATATAGGGCCATAAAACTCTCAGCCTTAGGATCTCTCGCTTGATCCTTGGAGACTACTACTCCAATATACTTCTAACTAAGGGCGTCTACCACAACATTGTCCTTCTTTGCTATGTACTCAATGGCATAACCATAATCCTTAAATGTACTCTATCCAACTCCTTTGCCTCATGTTCAAATCTTTCTGGGTGAATAGGTCTTAAGGCTTTTATGATCAGTATATATCTTAAAAGATTGTCCTAACAAATAATGCCTCCAAAGTTTTAAGGCAAAGACTACGGCTGCTAGCTCTAGATTGTTTGTCGGCCAATTTAGCTCTTGGCTTTAATTGCCTTGAACCATAGGCAACTACTTGCCTATCTTGCATTAGTACACAACCTAAGCTCGATCTTGATGAATCTGTATAGATAGCATATGTTTTACCTAGGTCTAGCATTGTCAAAATTGCACTGTGGTTAGCCTCTATTTGAGTTCCTGGAAGGCTACCTCACACTTCTCTATCCAAACAAATTCTTGTGCCTTCTTAGTCAAGGTAGTTAATGGCTTAGCTATTTGGGAGAAACCCTCAAATGGATCTTTGGTAATAGCCCGCTAGACCAAGAAAGCTCATTACCTCAGTGGGTTGGTGGGTTATTTCCACTCCATCACTGCCTGTACCTTCCCTTGGTCCACACTTAGCCCTTTATCACTGATCACATGGCCAAGGAAGGGTCACTCCTTTGCCTAGAACTGGCACTTAAATAATTTTGCATAGTACTTGTTATCCTTAAGCACTTGTAAGACCATCTTAAGATGTTCATCATGCTGAAGAAGAGTCTGGGAGTATATGAGTATATCATCAAACAAAAACTTCCATAAATTTATCCAATTAAGGCATGAATATCCTGTTCATTGCCTCCATAAACACTGTATGGGCATTGCTCACCCCAAATGGCATATCGTATACTTAAAGTGCCCATACCACGTTCAAAAAGTGGTTTTGTGTATGTCCTCCTCCTTGACCCTAATCTGAAAGTAACTACTTCTTAGATCAATCTTTAAGAATATCTTGGCTCCGTTGAGCCTACCAAGGAGTTCGTCAATTCTTTGAAGTGGGTACTTGTTCTTTGTTGTTGCTTGATTTAGCTTTCGGTAATTAGTCACCAACCTAAGAGTACCATCTTTCTTTTTAACAAATAACCCTGGGGCACCCATGGTGATACACTAGGCCTAATGAAGCCCTTCCTTAACAGCTCCTCTAGCTATTCCTTCAATTCAACCATCTTAGGAGTAGACATGCTATATGGAGAATCGATATAGGCCAATTCCCAGGTAATAAATGAATAGAGAACTCTGTTTCTCTCTTAGGTGGCAACCCTGGAAAGTCCGCAAAAAAACATTTGGGAACATATTGACAACAGGTATGTCCTTCAATCCCTCTGCCACTTCATCACCATTTAAGCCATGGTACTCCTCCTCATCCACAACAAGAATCGCATCAATCAATCTTAATGAGGTGGACTTGATACTAGTTGCCAACCCACTCTCACAAGTCACCACCTCCCCCCTTTAGTCTTAAGGGTGATAGTTTGACTCGCATAGTCAATGCTAGCCTAGTGTCATCCTAACCAATCCATACTGAGTACCAGGTCATGCCTTGCTAGTGACATCACCCAGAAGTCATAGTAAAATCTATGGTGACCTATGTCAAAGGGGCAACTCAATATTTTTTCTTTGATGAAAACCAAAATGAGGGCTTACTGTTCTAACGATCCTAATATCTGGTACCTCGATTATAAGTAAACCCAACCTATTTACCTATCTAGTAGATACAACATATACTAATGCACCAGTATCAAATAATACTATAGATACAATAGATAGTCATGCACCAATATCAAATAATACTCTAACACTAGTATTATTTAACATAAAAGTACCTTTTGCTGCTGGACGCCCGTCTTGGTGCACCAGGCCGAACACTCGCTGCTGGGGTGGTCTTGGTCTGTGTGCTCCTCCTCTAACTCCTTGCTGTGCTCCTCCTACTCAAGGTGTTCCTACTCCACTAGGTCCTTCTTGCCTTAGGTTGGGCATAGGCCTCTAGGCCACTCCATGCCCATCACAACGTACACGGGTGAAATCTCGAGTCTAGTGGTCTAATTCCCTACATCTCCAGTAGCCAACTGGGTGATTGCTGGGCCATTGCTATCCTCCCAAGCAAAGCCACAACTTTTTGCTGTGAACCTTGCCACAAGTCTTGTTCGGGCCCTTCCTAGCCTGGCTTTCTTAGCATTATTGCCATTGCCTCCCATCTTAGGGATAGCTGGCCTCTTGCCCTACACCTTGCTGCCCGAAGGCTCTCCCTTATCATACCAGCTCTTGACATTGGTAGGGTTCTTCGATCTCTCTAACTATTGTGCCTTTTGTACTACATGAGAGTAAATGCTAAAAATTGTAACTACCATAAATGTCAGCAAATGGGGCCTAAGTCCCTCCATAAACTGAGCTATCTTAGTATGCTCTCGACCAACCAAGTATGGCACATGTCGTGCCAATGCACTGAACCTTCTAGAGTA
This sequence comes from Aquilaria agallochum, assembly GCA_000696445.1. Taxonomy (NCBI): domain Eukaryota; kingdom Viridiplantae; phylum Streptophyta; class Magnoliopsida; order Malvales; family Thymelaeaceae; genus Aquilaria; species Aquilaria agallochum. The sequence goes on from KK904157.1 coordinate 10,968, forward strand.
CTCGGTCATAGTCATCTCACCCTGGGTGAGTTTCTCAAACTTCTGCCATTTTAGGCCCCTGGTGGCCTCACTGATGTACTCCCCTTCAAACCTCTCTAGAAAATACTACCAAGTCAAAGGCCTAGCTCTATACTCAAACTTGCCCATATTTTCCTCCTCAAGAAGATCTTGCTCATGATTCCACCAGATTTTTATGACACCCTTCAAATAATAAAATGCTAGATGCAACTTAATCTCATCACTAGTCCGTAGGGTTTGAAATGTCTTATTCATTCAGTTTAGCCAAAAGTCAGCATCACCGGCATCTCCCTTGCAATCAAAATAAGGTGGATCCAACCCTTGGATTACTTAAGCATTGAAACCAGGGATCCATCCTTATGCTGAGCCTTAGTAGTAGGAGGCTCTCTATCTTGGCCATTGCCACCTCTCTGGGCAACTGGCTCAAGATCCTAATGGCTGACCTCTACTGGCTCATCTTCCAAATCATCAACATCCTCAAGGTCATGTCCATGGGCCCCCTGATTCTGGGCCTAGGCCTGAGCTAGGGCTTTTAGTACCTATTTCAAAAGAGAGAGTGTCTTATTTTACCAATCCATACGATCCAGCATTTGCAAGCTAAGAGCATATAGAACATCCAAACTGAAGCCCCTAGCATCCTGCCCAACACCTCTACCCTAACCATCTTGGCCTGCATTAGTGGCCATGTTGTTCCTAGTGTGAACCATAACTGGACCTATAAAGAAATCACAAACACAAACAATGCAACACACAATCAAAACTCATGATCATCAGTCTAACTCTAACTCTATACACAGGACTCCTATAATTGTAGTAACCTAGACCTTTGCCCTTAGTATAACCTAGGCTCTGATACCAACTATGAGGAACCATCCTAATAAATACCTAATTAATGTTTTAATTAGGTTAAATTATTCTGTTGCTTAATCCAAACTCTTAAGTAGGCCAGAATCGTTCCTCATTTCTAGGATATTTTGCCAATATTTCCAATGTAAATCCTAACCACTTGCCTAGTGTTTAGTGTTTACTTGAGAGTTAAGAAAAAAATTTACTTACTTCCAATAAAACACTTAAGTTTATTAAACTAAAATAGTGGTTTGGTGAGATTTAAAGAAAACATGAAATAAATATGTGTGGCTGTATAAGAGAAACATTTTTAATGCTCTTGCATACACAAATAATATATTATGCCAATCCATGGATGAAAACTATACTCATAGCAAGTAAATACTGTGGCAACACAATATCTAAGTATTTTGCCTATCAACCTAAGCAAGTAATGTCATGGGTTGATAACCGTAACTTGAATTAATAATAATACGTGCCACGATTATGCTAAGTCAAAGTCAATACCAGTAGACACATACTAGGTACTACCACCATGCTATAAAATAGGCATGACCCAAAGGGTCGATAGGCCCACCATTGCATAGGACAGAGAAACCCAAGCGAGGCACAACCCAACAAGCCCTTGCTTGACTACCTTGTTATATAAGGCAAATAAGTTTGGAGTTAAACTCTAACGATAAGTACATGCAACATATGAAAAATGAACATGTAGTGTATTCAAAATGTACCTATGAGAAACTAACAAACAAGTATCAAATAATCACTGTGGATTATTTATCTCCTATACGATGTTATTTGCACATTAAGAATAAGGGCAAGTACAAATAATACTTAGTAAGGCATTCTAAAACAAAAAATACATAATAAGATCACACATAATGGACCATATGCACACATTGCCAAGCATGCATGAACCTTGCCTATAAACTACATGAGCATGCCATAAGCTTTTATGGTGTGAATATTATACAATGATCATTATATCATGCCCTTTGGGGTGCATGAATCCTCATACTTCTTCCACAAGCAAGGAAACAAATAAACAACAAACAAACAAACAAAATACCCATTGGTCCATTTTTTCCCTTGAGCATGCATTCTTGCATTTGCCCATGAGCTTGCCAGCTTTCGCTAGCTCAAAAACTCCCTTATTGTGTGCAATGGGGTTTGACCCAATTTGATGTGTGTCCTAGTGGCCTTGGATGTATTTTGCCCCATTTTGGGACTTATGCCTCATTGGGCCGATGGGTGTGCTTATTTGTGGCCCATGTCACTTAGCAAGCTTGAGTGCTATTTGGGCCCTAAGGTTTCTATTATGCCATCCCCCACATGGATTATACCCAAAGCATAACCCAAGGCCTACATGGAAACCAAGCCCATAGGGCATGCCCATACATCCTCCTAGGTGGGCATGGTCGCGAGCCTAAAGGCATGTGGACATTGCACACCTTGGGTGCCCGATTGGGAGCCCCTGAGGCATACACAGCTATATGACCCTTTGGGCACATGCATGTGCACCTTGTGACACCCAAGTCACCTGCCCCTAAGCACCCTAAAATAGTCATGTAGCTAGGAGCCTATGCCACATATGCACAACCATATACCGAGCTCTTGAGCTTGATCACAACACCTACACACCCAAACTGAGGCACACCTTTCTTGTGCTTGGTAAACCTTGAATGTTCAGCCATACTCATCTACCAAGCACCTAATGCTTGATCCACACATCATTTTATAGGCCACACACCAAGGACACTACCTATTGCCCAAAAATAGAAGCTAGGTTTGACCTTAGTGCCACAAGAGCCCTCTTTGGCTCTATTGGTCACCTCGTGCCTATTTTGCTCTACCATTTCTCCTAGCTTTTAAAAACTAAACCATGGCCAAAGCTTCCTAAAGAGAAAAGGGCTAGAGTAACCTACCCTTCTGTAGATCTCCACCTTGCAAGCTCAAGTTTCAGGCACCAAAAGTCATTTCCTAGTCTCCTTAAAGTCCATTAACTATATAGCAAAATAACCACTTCACTAATCAACACATTTTAAGCCTAGGGGCAATGTTTTCTAATGCACATGAACAAACTAGAAAGCCCTCCTCATCTTGTTTAAAGAAGAGGAAACCAAGGTCTACTAAAATGAAGTTTCTTGCCTCAAAATAAACATACCAAAACTGTGGCCACCTCGTGGAGAAGAAAGAAACCAAACTTCTAAGCCGTCCCTTACCACAAACACACATTTTCCTTGATTTCTCACTTACAAGCTCTTTTTCTCTTATTTTTGCTTCATTCTTTTAGTGAGTTTCTATGTTTTTGAGGTTTTAGGACATGCTAAATGGAAAAGGAAGAGAATAAAGTGAGTTGGAGTGTTTGGGGATGAATAAGGATGGAAAATGGGTGAAAGCGTTAAAATGGTAAAGGATTAACGCCTTTACATGGTTAGTACTGGTTTAGCCTTTTTAACCAAGAGAAATGAGCACTCCTCCACATTTTTAGAAGCTTATTTCCTACCTCACTCCATATTTTTAGAAGCTTATTTCCTACCTCAAAAGAAGGTTGCCTCATTCCCTAAAGTTTCCAAGGGGTGCTTGAGATAAAAGTGCCTTTTAGGCCTTATAACCCTTGGTTAGAAGGAAGTTACCTCCACAAAATGCTTAAGCATGTCTCCGTTTGCACTTAAATTCTTAGATTTTATTTTCTCCACTTCCAACCATCTATTTTTCTACCCTTGAATAGGGTTGACTCTATTTTACATGGTTTGACTCAAGTTTGACCAAGTTTGGCTAACTAACATTACCAAAATGCCCCATTTAGCTTCACTTATAAGAAAAGTCTCACACTTGGTCAATTTAACTTCAACACTCACCAAATTTCACAAAATGGTTTCAAATATCATTTCTCACCCTCCTAGACCCTTTTTGACCATATTTGACATGAAAATTATCATTTTGCCCTTCCTTACTTCCTTAGCAAGAAAAAGCCAATCTTTGTTCAAATTGAGTTCAAATTTCATTGAGATGTTCATTTCACCTCTAGAAGCTCAATTATATCTCTCTTGGTCAGATTTTGACCTTTGACATGGCAAATTATGAAAATGCCCCTAGTTGCCCTTGTGGTAAATTTACATTACATATTTAATCCTATGAACTCCAACGACTATTTGACTCATTAACTTGACTTAAACCTAGCTTACAAGTGTAATCTTATTGATGATTATGTAAATAAAATAAATTAATTACCTGATAAAATTAGGGTTCTCACAAGCTTTATGCACTTGTCATTGATTGGCCTACCTTTCTTGACCTTGGGGCGGATTATTACCTTGGTCATCATGTCCTTTTTGAGTAGCCTATTCATTTTCTTGGTTTGGAAATAACTCCCTCAGAATAGTGGTCATACCTTGTGCCACCTGAACCATACTCTATGTCAAGCTCTCAAGCACCATGGATATCCCATCCAGCCATGTCCTAATCGGATCCCTAGAACCTTCCCCATGTTCTCTAGTTCTTAAAAAGCCCCTCACCTAGTGTCAACCATAACAACTTGGAACAAAAGCTAGATGACATTCCATAGATGTTGGTCAGTACTAACTATCCTAGCATATGGACTTTAAACAAGATCTCAGTCCTAGCCTCCAATGTTCATGAACTTTAAATTAGGGCTTTGATGCCAAAATGATATGGCTGCCCTTGGCCCTGCCTAAGAAGCCTGTGAGAACAAGCATCACAGTCATTGCAATTGGCTAGTTATATATATGTGTGGATTAAAACTCCATGATACTAGTTGATTAACCTAGAATACGCAAGATTCATGCATTTTGTGCTTTGACTTAAGCTAAAGAAAATCATAAGAACATTCACTTGGCCAAGTATTTTCATAGAAAACAAGCTCAAAAGCCAAAGCATACAAAATCAACATTGATATGAATTTACCACACATAACAACTGTGTGGGAGCATTCATACATAAAGTAGACTAATGTCTTCACCCAAGAGTAACCTCAAAGTCTAGGACTCCATCCACTACGGTAAAGAAAGACTATAGTTAGTGCTGTTACTTTACCAAAAAGTAGCTAATAAAACTAGAATCATAAAGATTCTAAAAGCTAAGTCATTGCAAAAGCAAACTGCCATGACAGCCCTTAGTGGTTATCGGGTTTAACATTGTCAAAATCTACATAACATAAACTAGGGAGTAAGAATTGTAATTCTCAGTAAGGGTCTTCACTAGCAATAAAAGATACTAAGGACAACACATATATAACCATATGTAATCTACTGTGAGCTCATACAACGTAAGGCTAAACTTAACGCGCATAACTTTCAATCCCTTGGGAGTTGTCCTCTACGTAGTCCCTGAACTACAAGGCAAAGCCTTGTATACTAGCAAGCATTGCTTACTAGCCTAATTAGTCAAGTTCTCCACTAGTTGAACCTCCCTTATGTTGTATAGGGGCACTATGGTTTGACTGAAAGTTCATAGGTCCCAAAGAACCCACTAGGTGTACTAAGGTTGCATCATGAAGGCCTTGAAGCCAAAGATATAGCTAAGGTCTCAAGGGTGCTAAACCTTCCACCTTATCACTAGGTGTGCTAAGGTTTCCTCATCAAGACCTTGAACATGAAGGCACAACTAAGGTCTTAATGGTGCTAAACCTTCCACATCATCCAATGGTGTATTATTATGGCCAAATAACTAGTTTTATCATGAAGTACATTTTCCATTTACAAAACTATGAGAAAACCCCTAGATCATGAGAGAGTTTTTAGATGTTCTAGAGTGTCATTATACCATTATAACCCTTAGGCACCCTGAAGACCATCCTTGCCCTCCCCTGGATCTTATTTGAAAAGCTGAAATTTGCTGAAAAAGGCCTATGGGGCCTAGGCGCTAGAAGGGGTGTCTTTGCGGCTTAGGCGCCAAGAGCACCTGAGGCTTAAGCGCTAGTTGGGGCTTACATTCTAGGAGTACTCTATTATGCGGAGTGAAAAATGAGCCTTGGGCTATAAGGCACCAAGACCCCACATCCTAAACCTAAAAAATGCCATCGTGAGCCTCTTTAGAGGTTTCCTATGAGTTTAAGGCAAACAATAGATACCTATACTCAACATAAACCTATAAAAAAACTTACATAGGCCACAAAATACCCCATCACAAAATTCCTATGATGCATCAAAACATCACACAATCCACAATTCCAAGCCTAGTCCACCATAACACACTTGCCGATAATCAATGCAATTTATGAAACTACTTGAATCCATCAAGCATCAACACTCAAATACCATCAATCAAACTTGAAACCCTTAATCCCTTACCTCAACTTTAAGCAACAAGCAAGAATTATGCAATTTTTTTGTGCCAACCAAGTTCCACAAAGTCCAACCTAAATTCCAAGCAAATATTGGCACAAAACATCAAGTTACTAACTTCTAACCAAAACCCAGGCTCCCAATCAATTAATAAACATAAAATCAATCAATTACACATTGATTACCTCATATCAAAAATAGGAGGTGGGAGGATAATATGCTTCCAAGCTCCAAAACTATGATTTTATGCTTGAAATAAGCTTCCAATGGCCTATATACTTATGGTGGCTTTTCTTTTTCACTAAAAACTCTTGATTTTGGGCTCAAATGGATGAAGAATTGATCTTGTGAATGATGAAGTCGGGTTATGGTAGCCATCCCCTATTTTACCATCTTATAACCCAATTTTAAAACTTAAGCCACCAAAGTATTAGACATGGAACGCTTAAATCCTCTTCTTTTGGTAACCTTACTCATTCTTGGTCAATTCTTGTTTATTTCAACTAAGTTTGGGTTAAAGTTAAAAGTTAGGTTAAAAGATTTCATTTTAAATACTTGGTACACTACCTGACTATTCAAAATTCAAAATTACCATTTTACCCCTAAACCTCATTTAGTGCCTAAACCTCCTCAAAACTTAATGAACTTTGGTAAACTTCCTTATTCTTGCTATGTAAACTTGAAATAAGGCTCTAATCAAAAAATTTAATAAATTTACCTCCCTCAACTGATTTTTTTGCTAGGAGGGCCATAACACCTCCTCACCCTTTGATTCACCTTAAATTCTTGCCCAAAATCAAAGTTTCTTGGTAAAATTTGAAGGCTCCAAGGGTATTTAAGCTCTAGGCAACCTATTTCATCAAATTTTCTTTGGTGTTGGAAGTGTTATCCATGTTTTAACAGTTAAAGTAGGGTTTGTTCATTAGGTATCTTGAATTCTTTGGTTTTTCCTTGTTGGTTTAATGTTTTATGGTTTAGGTTTTGCTTGGTTATGGTTGATTGTGTGCTATTTGGCTTCATTTGCTCAAACTTGGGTTAAAATTTATGAAGCATTGTTCTTTTTGAATGGTTGGCTAATCTCTGATTGATAGATGAAATTAAGGTAAGGGAGTTAAGTTTTCAAGTTTTATCAATGGTATTAGAATGTGTTTGCTTAATGAACTCAAGTAGTTTTGGCAATAACATTAGTTAGTGGGCTAGTTTGTTCATGGCAGACTGCTAGTTTTCTAGAGCTTGGAATAATGTTATAATGCATCATAGGAATGCTTATGATAGTTGGTTGTGATCTTTGCAACATGTTTTATAGGTATTTGAAGTTTGAATGCCATCCAAGCATGTTTAACATGTCTGGTAAGTCTCCAAAGGTTGTAGTAGCAAAACTGATAAATTATGGAAATTGTAGGCATTGGCGACACGTTGCCAATTGTAACCAATACCCATGACGTGTCACTAATTCAACTAAAATATGCCAGAGCATTTTGTACTACAATGATGTGTTGTCGTTAACTGGGATCCGTCGCCACAGTTATGATGGCTCAAATTTCTCAATTTTGCTAAAAGGTTCAAGGGGAAGCCTAATGGAGTTTTTAGGGTACCTAAGGGTCCAAGTATTCCAGGGTTACTTTGAGGCTTCCAAAACTCCTCTGAGACCTTGGAGTTTTCTTGGGTTTTATGGTTACTTTCACCATAAGAAAGAAAACTAGTTAACAAGGGCCACAACTAGGTATTATTAGCTTAGGTTAAAGGTTTAGTACCATTGATGACCTAGCCATGCCGTCTGGCTTGAGGTTGTAGTGTGAAACCTAAGTGCACTTGGTGGGTCTTATGGTCTAGTAAGTCTTTATGTCCTAGTTGATAGTAGTCCTACCATAGAGCCCCTGTACAACTTGAGGGAGTTTCAACTAATGAATCATCACTAGTTAGGCTAGTAAGCTATTCTTCCTAGTAGGCAAGGCTCTGCCTTGTAGTTTAAAGACTCGGTTGAGGAAAAGTCCCAAAGGACAGAGACATATGCGCATAAGTTTAGCATCACGCTGTATGAGCTCATAGGAGATTACATATGATAATATATGTGTTGTCCTTGGCATTTTCCTTGTAGGTGAAGATCCCTTACTAAGAATTATAAATTCTCTCTCCCTTATCTTATGTTATGTAGATTTTGACATTGTTCAGCCCGATAACCACTAAGGCTTGTTGTGTTAGTCTTTTGTTGCAGTTACAAAATTACAAGTGTCCTTGTGATTCTAGTTTTCATGTTTACTTGTTGGTTAAGTAACAGTACTAACTATAGTATTTTCTTGGCCATAGTGGCTAGTAGAGCATGTGGAGGACTATTTTAGGCTCGCCGCTAGGACTGCATTAATGGGAAAGCCTTGTGCATATTGTAATGCACTAGTTGCTTCCTTTGTTTATGGATAGACTAAAGAACTCTAGGGTTGCTCTTGGGTGAGGGTATTAGTTTACTTTTGTTGATTTCCCTCACATGGTTATTATGTGTAGTAATGATAATACAAATGTTGATTATGTGCGCTTTGACTATTTCTACTTGTCTTCTATGAAAAAGAGACTTAGCCATATGAATGTTATGTGGTTTCTAATCACTCAAGTTAAAGCTAAAAGAGCATACATCTTGCATTCTCTAGGTTAATCAACTATCATCATGAATTTTTAATTCACACACATATATAACTAGCCAATTGCAACCACCATGAGACCTATTCTCACAGGCTTCCTAGGTAGGGCCGAGGGTGACTATGTCACTGCCAAGGCCTTAAGCTAGTGTATGGAGGCCCCTCAATGATCATCGATGTAGGACCATCAACGAATGGTCTAGGATGCAGTAGCTCTCAAAAGATAGTTAGAGGAATTAAAGATACAATGCAGCAAGGTGGAGGCTGGCTCATCCAACCTAGTAGGAGCATGAGTGATACACCCGTAGTGCAAAAGTTGACTAGAGACTAAGGGATAAGAACAGATCATAGAGGAGTGGGGTTTAACTTTAGGGTGAAAAGGGTGTATGGCTCTTGGGCCGTGCCTAGGAATTGTTATCTATTAGGTACCTCCTAAGTGCCTAGCTTAGGCCAAGGAAAATTAAGGAAACTAGTACAGTGATCTATGTGCAAAGCTGGAAACTTTCAGGGCTTAACTGCACACAGAGACTGGACTATGGAAAAACAGACAGAAAATAGAGAAAGGGGATCAAATTGTACACTTAGATGAGTGGTACATTTAAAACTACAAACTTTAAGTTGGTGATTTCGGCCATGCAATATTATTTGATGATTAGTGCAAGACTAGACCAAGTTTAGTGTACAACAATGATTACTAGTCATGTCTTGTCTACCACTAAAGAACTATTCACTTGTTAACTAGTTAAACTAACTAGTTTTTTTACTAGACTTATGGCCGGTTTTGCATGGGAATTATGGCACTTTGGTACTTGTGCTATTTTGTGCATGGCATTATGAGCCATGAAGAAACTTAAGTACCTAAGTGAACACATGTTTAAATGGTGCTAGTGTGACTGTGAATGAGTGAGGGCATCATTGTTTCATGCAAAGAAATGAAAGCAAAAGTTAGCATATTAGCCAACTATTACACATGTGTCTTTCGGCCGAAACTAGTCAAGGCCATTTGGTTGCCATTTCGGGTTACTTTGCTCTTCACTTGGCCGAAAGTGTTCTTGAGAGCTTCAACTTAGAAATCGGTCTTGAATTCAAGAAATCTTGAAGGCATTTGAAGGATTCAAGCTTGGAAGATAGTTTCGGCACAAGGCAACTTGGAATCAAGCTTTGTTCTTGAATTTCGGTGAAGGNGGTTCACTAACACTTGATTATGCTTGGTGAATTACCATGGTTCAAGTGTTTAGAGTGGCTAAGTGATGGTTAAAATTTGCCAAATGACCTTAGTTGCTTGATGGGCTATTGAGATTACATTCGGTCTACTTGTTGATTAGCTAATTAACTAATGTACATGTACTAGAAATGCAACTAAATGTGGCCTATTAGGTTAGCATTTTGGAGCTCTAAGTGGAAGTGGAGTGCTTGATGGTGTTTTGTGTGAAAAGTGCACATGGGTACATGTATGGTATATTTGGCCGAGAGCAATATGTGGTGTGTGAGTGTGTTATTGTGTGCTTGGGTGCTTTCCTTGTGCTTGCTAACCCAATTTATGATATTATGGATTATATGCCATGGTTAGTTATCATGTATATGTATATGCTTGGTTTTCCTTGGCTTTGTGTTTGTTTTGCAGGTTGAGCTAAGCTAATGGTAGGTTAAGCTTTGAGTGAATACTCAGCTTAACTAAATAGACTCTTAATTGAGTTGTATTATAAAAGTGAATCCTACTGAGTTTTACTCACTNCCTATTTGTTTTTCAGGCAAAGACATTCGGCCTGAGTAGTGCTAAATTGCTTTGTACTTGAGTTTAGTACTAGTTTGCTTATTTTCCAAGGTATGTGCCAATGTATGCTTGGCTTATTGGTTTGGTTCTATTACAAGTCTTATTTTGTGTTGGCCGAAACTTATGGACTAAGTTTGCAGGCTGTAGTGTGGGGGTCCTGTCTAGGAAAGCATTATGGATACTTGGACTTTGGCTCTGATCATAGTGTTTGCATTCATGACAATGAATCAGGCAATTGGGTTGGTGTTGCAGTGTGTACTTCTGTATGGGATCCTTAAGGTTCTGTTTGACCACTAATGGTCTCGGTCTGTATTTAACTTGGCATGGACAACTTATGGACTCATGGCATGTAGCCATGTTAGGTGCTAGGTAGACTACCCTTTTTGGAGTGTACATATATGTAGTCTTGGATGCCTAGATTGGTGATGGTTTTGTTGGACTTGAATGCCAAGTTATGTATGGACTTATGGTTGGTTTTGTGCTTGTATATAGATGTTGAATGTTATGGGCCAATGTTTGGCACCTTTAAGTATGATTATGGACTTATGCTTGAGTATGTTTATGTGAACCTCCATGTGTACCTATGTTGGCCGAGAAGAACACATGCATATTAACTTGTAATTTCAAAGTCAAAACCAATAATGTGGCTTCTTGGTTGTCATATAGGTAGCACACTTGATTGTACACCAAATATGCACTTAAAATTCTATTTAGTGTTGCCTTGCTTGTTATGCAAGTAATCAATTAAAACCTTGCTTGATGTGCAAGTTAGTGGTATTGGGCCTTGCATCTACTGCAAGTAATTAATGGATTTGTGTTAGAGCCTCCTGGGCCACCTCCCAGGCTTTCTCACCTTAAGAAAATAAGACTTAATGTTGCCATTGCTTGCTTGGCCGAATTAGAGAAACTAGAATTTGAGTTGGATTTGTGAGTTAAAGTAGAAACACATAGGCCAGGGCCTGTGTGAGGTGTAACATTATCAATGGTATAGTAGAGCAATAGTTTAAAGGTTTGCTTTGATTAGTCCAGTGGTCAAAGTAGGCAGCCACTAGCTAGGTGTGACTTGTACCTGCAGTGAACTCATGGGTAGCGCATGGCTAGTGTGAGGTATCTTCTTACCATCTCACTAGTTGTTTGCCATTTACTTAGTAATTTTTGGCATCGATTGCTAGCATAGTTTATTTTTGCCTATTAGGTGGCATTTGAGTGCCATTAAGGTCTAACTCGAGTGTATTAGGACCTATAAATGCACTAAGTATTGGGTGATACCTTAAACCCTAGGACCCAATTACTACTATCAGAACCCACTTGATTAGAGGCTTAAATTCCTTAGATTAGAAATGTTCTAAGGTTTCATAGAATTTTCTTCTCCCATGAGTTAGTTCAATGGCTAGTTGTTAACAAAGATTGGTTAGATGAATGGATGAGTCCCTTAGAGTCACCAAGTAGTGGAGTACTTCAGTCATATGTCGAAAAGGTAAGTAGGTAAGTTTTTATTTTATTTCTAACCATTGAATCTAGGAGGTAACTATGGAAGGAAGCAAGGAGTAAGGAACTCATCCAGGGGTAAATAGATGGATAGGTTTGTTCGTCTGTTAGGTGTATACCCTAAGGTTGAGGTAGTAGGAAAAGAGTTATTGTTGAGGCTTGGCTTGATTGCCAAAAGGTATTAACAAAGCCCAAGCAATAGGACTGACTACCATGGACCAGGGGATATCTGATGACCTGTGGTCATCATCACTAGGTTAAGTGGAGTTGTAGGCAAATGAAATGACTTGTGGAAGAAGAGAGACTCGAGTAGTGAAGTCAATCAAGTAGGTAAAGGACAAAGCACTAAGTTGAACCATAGAGGTTGTGGGAATCATATTTTGCTTGAAGGTAATGCTAGTTAGTTTGAAAAACATTAGACTACTAGGTCAGAAATGATCAGTTAATGCCAAAAAGAAGATGTTTTGCCTTAACCCTTTGAGTTAGTGTTCGAGGAGTGTCGTGAGGTTGAGTTCACAATGACCGACTGAGACTCAATTCACAAGTACCTGAATTGAAAAGATATCTCTCACCTAGTCTAATATATTGCCTAGTAATCAGAAGTGCCAGGTCCAACGTATGTATAGTTGTACTCACATGTTGTACGGTGACTTTGGTTGTTGTTGTGCTCACTAGAGTAGGGGAAAGCTGTGGGTTAAAGCGCTAGTTGATGATGGTTTTGGTTATGCTAGATTTAAAGCCTAAAGTTAGAGTAACTCACTTGACCCTAGTGCTTTGTAAAGGAAGGGCCAGTGACTTGCAATACTAGTTAAGGGGCCAGCAAGTGAACTAGGTGGGATTACCACAAATGAGCCACCAGATAGATTCTACATGGCTAACCACCTCCTGATAGTTAACTAAAATGGTGATGAAATAAGTTTTTTGACCAAATAGGTAGATTGATGCAAGAAAAGCCATGAGTGTATTATTTCAACATAGACACAAGATAGTGTAGCCATGGTATGGTAGTTAAGTATGGGAGGAGGAGACTCTTTGTAACCATGAGCTAAGTGATGGATGGTCATTGAGGAGTTGGGTAATAGTGATAAAGGACAGGAGGCCTATGAGGTGGTCAAGGAGTTAAGTAAGACTGGAGGCATGTCAGAGCCTAATGAATGCGGCTGAGGCATCTGGTCAGCTACTAAGCCAAGGACCCTTAGTTGGCCTAGGCTTGGGTTCTACCTTGTAACTCTGCTAAGGATCCCATAGGTGCTTCAGGCATAGAGTGAGAATTAATGCCCGAGAAGTAACTGTAATAGGGATGCACCCGAGAGCCTAATCTCACTTGCATAGGGTGCGACGCTCCAAGGACAAGGAAGTGAAGAGACTTAGTATGTAGGCTTTGGGCACATAGGATACTTCTAGTGGAGTAGCTAACCATCAGGACCTTCATCTTGGGTAGCATGTCGGCAGCTTAATCACTAGGTGTTAGGATGCCTGAGCTGAGGGGGTATGGATAAGGCCCAATGGCTACTAGCTAGTTGGAGGTCTTAGCACTCATGCTAAAAAAGCTTTCTTTGATAAGCAAGTGGGTGTGAGAGACTCCAGTGTTGCGAGGTCAATAGGATGATAATGCTTGAATGGTTCATAGGTTTCTTACTAAGTGCACCAATATGCCCATTGCATAGGCGCTGTCTAAGATCAGCAATGGAAAACTCATACTCTAAGGGAGGCCAGGACTTGCAACTCTTGGTAGTTCACTTATTTGAAAGAGCCCTAGAGTATAGTAAAGCTTGGAGTGGAGTATGGCTTAAGGTGCTAATGGTGTATTTCACAAGGCCATAGTACACTAGTGATACACTTAGTCTAGTGATTATTAGGAGTTGTTGGGTACCAAACCTATAGTAAGGAACTAACTTTGTGAGATAGTGCACGAGTCATATGCTTATTAAGCTAGCCTGCAATAAGTGGTTTAGTATAGAGACATTAGGTGTTGAACCTAGACTGAGTCTTTTTCAGTGTGAGTAATAACTTACAAGTTTAACTTGTTAAGTTAGCTTACACTAATGGTTTTGGCATAAAAGATGAAGGGGAGCAAGTTGGTCGGTGCCGAGCTTTAAGTAAGTAGCTAACAATGTAAGGTTAGTGGACTAATGTCCAAAACTTGTTAAGCTAGCTTACAGTAGGAAGCTCGGGCATAGGTGTTGAAGAGTTGTGGTCGTCGATTTCACTGGGATAGGTTGAGATGTCGGGTGTCCTTTAGTAGCACTATGTGTGAGGGGTAGTAAAAGACCATACCATACTCTTCAAGGATTGAATTGCACTAAGGTACTTTAGACCACATAAGGTTAGGCCAAGGTGGGAAGAATACTTGATAGTTCATGATACGCTATTGGGCTTGGGCACAAAGTATGGCACAAGCCATAGTACCTGTACGAGAGAAGACCCGATTCAAGTGCTTGAGGGAATTAACTAAGTAAGCCAGGTAGTTTAGCGCCAAGAGGGTTGTTATGAAGTTGACTCCCCTTGGTAGGTTTGTTCGGGATAAATTCGCATCGTATCCTAGGATTTCATCTATAAGGCAAGGAGATTAAATTTGGAAGACCAAATTCTCTAAGGTGGGGAGAATGTTATAGCCCTTCTAGTCAGAAGCTAATTAAATTCATATAAATTGATAAATGTCTACTTCAATAGCTCATTTTAGGTTCTTTTTGCAACTTCAAGCAAGTTGGTTAAGGTTTACCAGGTTCCGAGGAGAGTATGGCATCAAAAGGGGTTCGGGGGCAAAATGGTAATTTTGTATCTTGTGGTGTTGGGCTGAGTCTTAAAAGTCAAATGATGTTTTGAAACATAACCCTTGCTTAGTACCCAATGATTTCATTAAGTGTTGAAAGATTTGACCAAATTTTGACTGAATGTTACTATTTTGGGAAGGGATTCTTTTTTACAAACTTAAGAAAGTTTGAGGGTTTATTGGGTTTGAGGTTTCCAAACTTGGTAAAGGTGGTCTTGGGCTACCACTATTCACCATTTTCTTCTAAAAACTTGAGCTCCTCCTTTCCCTATTGATTTCTCCCTCAATTTCTTCCTAAATTCATGATTTCATGGTGAATCTTGAAGGTCCAAGGGTGCTTAAGCATTGGGAAGCTTGTTTCAAGTGGAATTTATGCATTATAAGGCAATTTCCATGTTTTCTTACTTGGTACTTCGTTTGTGCATGATGTAACATGATTTTCATGATGATTTCTTATTTGTTTGGCCTTTTGATGCATGGGTTATACTTATTTGTTATTGTTGTCATGCCATGAACCTTTGATTTCATGGAACCTAGGTGAAAACTTAGTGGAGCAATTTACTTGGTGTTGGATTGCTTGATCTTTCCTTGTAGCTTGCAATTAAGGTAAGGGATTTATGATTCATACCAATTTAATGCCCCCCATAGCTTGTTTTTGTTGAAATTATTGTGACTTTGATGATTGACATTAGTTGTGGAGGGACATGTTCATGGTGGACAAGTTGGGCTTCAAAGCTCATCCTTAACTTGTTTTGGAGACTTTAGAAGCCTCCCATGGTACATTGGGCACTATTTTCAAATTCTAGGCACGGGGCCCTAGCACCATTGGCATTGTAGCACCCAAAGCACACCAGGGGCGGTAGGAATGCTAAGCCAGTGGGGCTGCAGCACCCCAGGCACCAGAACCCTATCACCAACATTGGTACCCAGTCGTGTTTTCATCATAACTTTTCCGTCTGGTGTCCATTTGAGGTGATTCTAGATTCCATGTGTAGATAAAAGGGAGCACTATCATCTCCATGCCTTTACCAAGCCTAGAATTTGCTAGGTTTAGATATATATTTTTTAAAAGTTAAGGCATGTTTTGCCATGATATGGCCCCATTAGTCTAGTGCCAGGTTTAGTAATTGGGCCTTCAGATTTGAGCCTTTGAAGCATGGACCTTAGTGCACCTAGGAGGGCTCCAAAGGATCTAGTGAATGAGCCCAACCATGGTCATTGCTTCTCCACTTGTGTAACCTAAGTAATGGTGGATAGGTATGTGCCATAAGTGAATGTTTAGTGCACTTGTAGCGTAGGCAAGGTTACTTAAGGTGCAAGTGAGAACCTAGTGCACTCTTGCTAAGGGTTTATGGTGGAAGCTTAGTACACAAGTGACTAGCCAAGTCTAAGGACTTGAAGAACTATATGGACGGTTAGTACACCTAATGAGTTCCTTAGAACTCAAGCGAGGTGCATTCACCTTGTTCACCTGTACAATAATCGAGGGAAGGTTAAACTTATTGCATCAGTAAACCAAGGCTTACTAGTAGTGAGTTAGGGGCCAAAACTCATTAGGTATGAAGTGACGCACATAGGACGACTAGGCACACAACAAGTCCCAACGGACAGATATGTATATGTGTTGGTTTAGCCTCACACTGTATCAGCTCGTAATAGATTACACACACATATATATGTTGTCTTCAATGTTCTCCTTCCGGGTTGAAGATTCTTTGCTGAGAATCATAAGATTCTCACTCCCTTAGTTTCATGTTGCGTAGATATTGAGGTTGATGGACTTGACAATATTAAGGATTGTCATGGCGATTTCCAATACATGTATATCACTATGATACTCCTTGAGATTCTAAATTTATTTGGCTACTTGTTATATAAGTTTTTATTGTACTGACTACAGTTTTCTTGGCAACAAAGGCTAGCGAGCACGTGGAGGATTGTTAAGGCTTACCATCGAGATCACTCATCTAAGGTGGAAGCTAGTTGATTGGATCTCAGTAGTACTACTGTTGTATATGCATGACGTATGATAGTAGCCTCTAATATGTATGAATATAGTTATGGACTCTAAGCTTGCCTTTCGGTGTTGGGCATTGGCTACCATTGTTTAATTGCCCACGCGTGGTTAATTATGTGCAGGATTAATGCTGATGTTATAAAGGTTTTATATGCTTTCACTCTTTAAACATTTTTTATTATGGAAATGCCTAGGCTATATAAATTCTTTCCTAGGTTAAATAACTAGTAGCATGATGTTTTAGATAGGGTGCACATAATTAATTACTCAGTTGTAAACAGCATGAGACTTGTTCGTATAGGCTTCCCTGGCAGGGCCATGAAGGGCCGTGCCATTCTTGCTCTAGTTCCTTGGCCCTAAGGCAAAATTCGGTAAGTAGGCATACTAAACTTATGCCTCTAGGTGTATAAGGCTCTCACTTTAGCCCCTCAGGTCTAAGACCTACCAAGGCAACTAAGTATTACTAAGCCTCTACATTCCTTGGTGACCTTTGAATGATACTTAGCTCAACACTCACGACATGCCAATATGTTGGCAACTGCCAGGAATCTTGCTTGCTCTAAGTGCCCCTGATAATTCCTAGCACAAACTAAGGTCTCAGATGCTCTATGGTAGTCGAACTACCTTACACCTCCAAAACCCTTCAAAGTGCTCTAGTGACTTAGCTTATGTTCCATGTCACATAGCTATTTAGAGCTTTCATCCTTCCTCTTGATTCCTTTTGGTGGCTTTCAATTGCTTAGGTGTCAAGCAACTTCTCAAGTCATGCTAAAGCCCAATGTTTCCAATCTAGGCCTTTCAAGGGCCCTAGGGCTCATATGACGCTTACATGTGCCTACATGCCCTTATTAGCTTCAGAGTGCCCTTTTTGTGCCGTAGATGTTTCTAGCTAACTTGTTGAAGTTCTATGGCTGATTAGCCGTACTAGGGTCAGTGGCTCACTACCCCAACTAGGCCCTCCTAACTATAGCATGTCCTACCACTTGAGGTCCACACTGACTATGCATTAGTGCAAAAGTCACCATACATAGTTAACTAGCCATGGTTATTGTTTACTAACTCTAGTTCGCCATGTTGCTTGCTTAAACTACTTAGATACTCACTCTTAATGCGTTAAAACAACCTTAAAAGTAGGGGTGTTCCTTCTCTTGGCCATACTGATTGGTTTGTTCGTAGTTCACTACAAACCTTTCCACTACATTAGTAAATAATGTGGATGTTTACCTTACTCTACTTCTCTATACTATCCTACTGATAGCCAAACGCTATCGCCTCTATCTGGCCGAACTCCCTGCCACAAGAATGGCCAGAAGAAGCTGGCGCTACCCGAGAAAATGTGTGATCA